>JAUCBJ010001197.1:0-109888 GCA_032718475.1 Nemertoderma westbladi
TTATACTAACTAAACTAACAAACCGCAAGGCCTACTTACCGAAATAAATTAACTTTCAGTTAAATACAATATACTTGTTTGCTCTGTAAAAATTTTAATTAAAAACAATCCTGCCATTTAATATACCTAATTAGCATGGTTGCGTAAGCAGTATGAATTGGAATGAAATTGTGAAATAATTTATTTAAACTATTATGTACATTTAGATTAAATAATAATACAGTAAGTTGGCCTACAGAAATAAACATTGATATTCGGAACAGTAAAACAATTATTTATTTCATTCATTCAACTAACCAGAGAGACTCATAGCTCCAGTGAATATTAACATCCCGACGTTACTTTAGTAATAATATTAATGTCATTGAACCCGATACACACACACCTCCAATCAGCCAGTTCAATGGAGAGTGAGTGAATGGATGGCTACTAGCAGCAGCAGCAGTCTGCCTCTTACAAGCAAGGCTGACTGAATACCTCAAGTGTTGCTGGGAATGAAGCCAACTTGGATGTTAACCAATAAATGAGCAGTATTTAATGAGAATACATTTTTTATGCCGGTTTAATTACTTTAGATCAATTAAAGACACGATTATTAAAGCAAATCACTTGAACTAATTAAAAACTATAATAGAATGGAGTATGCGGATTACATCTGTATATTTTTTAAGTATAATTATTGAAGTCTTATACTGTAAAACAATTAATTTCCTTTAAAAGGCAGGTTGAAAATGGTGTTTTTACCGTAATCAACTTAATTAACTAATTAACTGCTATTATCTTAGCTTCTCGAAGGCCACACGGAAATTCTACTTGGAAAATTTCTAAACTTTTGCCATACAACATGTGTACCAAGTTTGGATAGATTTCATCAAAGATTGGCCGAGTTATTAACGTTTAAAATTGAACACGACAGAACGACAGAACGACAGAACGACAGAACGACAGAACGACAGGTTGATTAATGGTACCACTACGCTAAGGCTCACTCACTTCGTGGCTCGCCCCACAATGACTCAATATTCGATATGTCATTAGTTTCCAATATTTAGTGACTTACATAGTTTAATTTAGTTTAACAGAAAATCTAATTAAATTCCAAAGCACATCACTGTTATTAGCTCACGGAAAAAATGTATGATTCTATGCCTTATGTAAATTACCAAAACTGTTGAATCAACTATATAATTTATTAAAATACCGGTATATAAATGATAAACACTAACTCATAGAGCCGCCAGGCTCCTCTGGTTACTATCGCGGAAGAGGTCATGTCTCCGAAGCGAAGATCATGAATGTTGGGGGAGGATTTATCGAGAACTAACATTCGGCCATCATAGTTTGGATGTTGGGGCAGGATTCATCTAGAACTAACATTCGGCCATCATAGTTTGGATGTTCGAATATCGCGATTGTTGCCTCATCACCATGAGCTGTTACCGTTCGAGCACTGTAAATATTATGTTTAATGTACGTTTAAAGCTCAACAAATATTAACTGTCATAAAGTGTAAAATTGTAATAAATATTCGAGAACACTAAATTATTTAACATTGAGTAAGGCCGCGTTCACACTACCGAGTCAAAGTCAAAAGACAAAATGTTAAATCACAAAACATGAAATTTAATTTTTTCTAGAATCCCCTTATATATTATATTAGGCCTATATAATGTATTATTATTTATTATTGCTAGCTAACTATATTTATTTTATTTTGACTTTGACTCGGTAGTGTGAACGCGGCCTAACAATGACTCGGTAGTGTGAACGCGGCCTAAGGCAGCATCAGGATTTGAGAAATACAATAATTTGAATCGCAGTAACTATGGAAGCAATATAGTAAAACACTACAGTTCAATTTATTTTGTGTAACATTATATATATGGCTCTATATTATAGTAAAACACTACAGTTCAATTTATTTTGTGTAACATTATATATATGGCTCTATATTATAGTAAAACACTACAGTTCAATTTATTTTGTGTAACATTATATATATGGCTCTATATTATAGTAAAACACTACAGTTCAATTTATTTTGTGTAACATTATATATATGGCTTTATATTATAGTAAAACACTACAGTTCAATTTATTTTGTGTAACATTATGGCTCTATATTATAGTAAAACACTACAGTTCAATTTATTTTGTGTAACATTATGGCTCTATATTATAGTAAAACACTACAGTTCAATTTATTTTGTGTAACATTATATATATGGCTCTATATTATATAGAATTGAGCAACTATAAGTAAATATTTATATTCAAAAAGTAGATATTTAAGAAATAATAAATAATAATATTTTATTAATTAAATATAATATAAGATAAAACTAATCAAGATATTCTTACTTATGTAAAATTAAATTAGTAGTATTACCCACCTTGTTAAAGAGTTGTCAACAAGTACCCATTTGTGTAATTTCCAGGTTTTAGTATCGCTTTTCTGCCTCTATATATTTAAGATGGCTGATTTATCAAGACAATTACAAAGTATTTATTTGAAAACCATCACTAATTTTCAAATTCACAATATGGAAGAATAATAATATAGAAGAATCTATTATATGACAACGACACAGACCACACAACTTTGAAACATAATAATAAATTTATTAAACGGAAATTAAAAAAAAAGTATTCAAGTTCGTGAATTAAAATTAAATAAAATCTACTATAGGAGTAAAAAAGTGTAAGAAAAGTAAGTTGAGTTTTTTTGTTGTTTTTTTATTATTATATTGGTTGTTTCTTTACTAGCGAGGCCAATCAAGGATCTAGATGACATTCGCAACGCCATGTCGTCTCTATTCGAGATTCGTGATCAACAGATACCCATAGATATGACAATTCAACCGATTGAGGAAGCTTATTCAATACTAAACCGGTAAGGATTTAATGGCTAGCTATAAGGGTAATGGTAGAGTAGAGTGGAGTGGGCTTCCCAAGGGAGAAGATTAGGCCATTTGTGATGGCGGGGGAAAAATATAAAACTTTGCATTGTAAAACGTATTTTAGAAAAAAAAAAAATTTTACAGAACAGGCTATGTAGGATGGATGTCTTACAAATAATAATGGGCACGTTCGATAGCACATACCTAAATGTAAGGTTTTATAGCTGGTGGGCGACTCTGTTGGGCGACTTTGTTGGGCGACTCTGCTGGGCCACTCTGGTGGGCGACTCTGGTGGGCGACTCTGATGTGCCATTCTGTTGGGCGACTCTGGTGGGCCACTCTGGTGGGCGACTCTGGTGGGCGACTCTGGTGGGTGACTCTGGTGGGCCACTCTGATGGGCCACTCTGGTGGGCGACTCTGACGTATCACTCTGGTGGGCGACTCTGGTTGGCGACTCTGATGGGCCACTCTGATGGGCCATTCTGGAGGCGACTCTGATGGGCCACTTTTGTGGGCGACTCTGGTGGGCGACTCTGATGTGCCATTCTGGTGGGCAACTTTGTTGGGCGACTCTGCTGGGCCACTCTGGTGGGCGACTCTGGTGGGTGACTTTCGTGGGCGACTTTGTTGGGTGACTCTGTTGGGCGACTCTGATGGGCCACTTTTGTGGGCGACTCTTGTGGGCCTTTCTGATGTGCCACTCTGGTGGGCGACTCTGGTGGGCGACTTTATTGGGCGACTCTGTTGGGCGACTTTGTTGGGCGACTCTGTTGGGTTACACTGTATATTACAGAACAATATTGCGTCCAATACACAAGTACTGAGCACTACGAATCGTTGATACCGTTATATATATTGCTGTATTTTTTTAGATTTGGTGTAACAACCAAATTAATTTACTTATTTTTGAGGTACTGATTATTTTTGATGTATTTTGGTGGGCGACTCTGGTGGGCGACTCTGGTCGGGCAACTCTGGTGGGCGACTCTGGTGGGCCACTCTGATGTGCCACACTGGTGGGCGACTCTGATGAGCCCCTTTTGTGGGCAACTCTGGTGGGCCACTCTGATGTGCCACACTGGTGGGCTACTCTGGTGGGCGACTTTATTGGGCGACTCTGTTGGGTTACACTGTATATTACAGGACAATATTGCGTCCAATACACAAGTACTGAGCACTACGAATCGTTGATACCGTTATATATATTGCTGTATTTTTTTAGATTTGGTGTAACAACCAAATTAATTTACTTATTTTTGATGTACTGATTATTTTTGATGTATTTTGATGGGCGACTCTGGTGGGCGACTCTGGTCGGGCAACTCTGGTGGGCGACTCTGATGTGCCATTCTGGTGGGCGACTCTGGTGAGCGACTTTGTTGGGCGACTCTGATGGGCCACTTTTGTGGGCGACTCTGGTGGGCCACTCTGATGTGCCACTCTGGTGGGCGACTTTATTGGGCGACTCTGGTGGGCGACTTTATTGGACGACTCTGTTGGGTTACACTGTATATTACAGAACAATATTGCGTCCAATACACAAGTACTGAGCACTACGAATCGTTGATACCGTTATATCTATTGCTGTATTTTTTTAGATTTGGTGTAACAACCAAATTAATTTACTTATTTTTGATGTACTGATTATTTTTGATGTATTTTGATGGGCGACTCTAGTGGGCGACTCTGGTCGGGCAACTCTGGTGGGCGACTCTGGTCGGGCAACTCTGGTGGGCGACTCTGATGTGCCATTCTGGTGGGCGACTCTGGTGAGCGACTTTGTTGGGCGACTCTGATGGGCCACTTTTGTGGGCGACTCTGGTGGGCCACTTTTGTGGGCGACTCTGGTGGGCCACTCTGATGTGCCACTCTGGTGGGCGACTTTATTGGGCGACTCTGGTGGGCGACGTTGTTGGGCGACTCTGATGGGCCACTTTTGTGGGCGACTCTGGTGGGCCACTCTGATGTGCCACTCTGGTGGGCGACTTTATTGGGCGACTCTGGTGGGCGACTTTATTGGACGACTCTGTTGGGTTACACTGTATATTACAGAACAATATTGCGTCCAATACACAAGTACTGAGCACTACGAATCGTTGATACCGTTATATATATTGCTGTATTTTTTTAGATTTGGTGTAACAACCAAATTAATTACTTATTTTTGATTAATTTTTTTTTTCAGTTACGAGTTACATTTTAACGATGGTAACGCTGAGCGTGTTGATACCCTCGGTTACCAATGGCGGCAGTTACTGGCTCTCGTAAGTATAGAAGACTTTAGCTTGTTTGTATTACAGAATCTACTAAAATACCTATTCTTTGTTGTTATTTTTGTTTTTATTTGTTATTACTTATGTTATTTATATTAGTTCTTTATGTAGTCAGCCATAGATTAATATCATAGATAACGGGAAGGGGGGGGGGGGGGGGGGGGGTCTTGACGCAAAGACGTAAATCCCATCTCGGCGAATTAACAATCTAATTATAAATTTAGGGAATGGACCGGGTTACAGTGGCAAGTTTTCTAACCAAAACAATAAACTAAAGTCAATAGCGCAGGTTACAGTAAACGTTTTTCTATAAATCAGCTATTATTTGAGTTGATTTTGCCGTGAAGATAATTTATGATAGGCTCAGGAACCCCCATCCCTGCGGGACCAGATACTATGTTTCTGCAAGATTTACCAAAAAAATGCTCTTATAAGATTTCATCTTATCGGCCTAGTTTTGAAGAAATAACAAACTGTTATTTACCGAATATATAACTCAAATGAAATAAAATTCCAACAGGCTTTAGATGACCGAAAACCTCTTCAAATCAACTAACAACAACAAATATATTATAAGCAACCTTAGCGTTTATTTATAGCGACCCAGAACTTATAGCAACCCAGTACTTATAGCGACCCCGTACTTATAGCAACCCAGTACTTATAGCAACCCAGTACTTATAGCAACCCAGTACTTATAGCAACCCAGTACTTATAGCAACCCAGTACTTATAGCAACCCAGTACTTATAGCAACCCAGTACTTATAGCGACCCAGTACTTATAGCAACCCAGTACTTATAGCAACCCAGTACTTATAGCGACCCAGTACTTATAGCAACCCAGTACTTATAGCAACCCAGTACTTATAGCGACCCCGTACTTATAGCAACCCAGTACTTATAGCGACCCAGTACTTATAGCAACCCAGTACTTATAGCGACCCAGTACTTATAGCAACCCAGTACTTATAGCAACCCAGTACTTATAGAAACCCAGTACTTATAGCGACCCAGTACTTATAGCAACCCAGTACTTATAGCAACCCAGTACTTATAGCGACCCCGTACTTATAGCAACCCAGTACTTATAGCGACCCCGTACTTATAGCAACCCAGTACTTATAGCGACCCAGTACTTATAGCAACCCAGTACTTATAGCAACCCAGTACTTATAGCAACCCAGTACTTATAGCGACCCCGTACTTATAGCAACCCAGTACTTATAGCGACCCCGTACTTATAGCAACCCAGTACTTATAGCGACCCAGTACTTATAGCAACCCAGTACTTATAGCAACCCAGTACTTATAGCAACCCAGTACTTATAGCGACCCAGTACTTATAGCAACCCAGTACTTATAGCGACCCAGTACTTATAGCAACCCAGTACTTATAGCAACCCAGTACTTATAGCGACCCAGTACTTATAGCAACCCAGTACTTATAGCAACCCAGTACTTATAGCAACCCAGTACTTATAGCAACCCAGTACTTATAGCGACCCAGTACTTATAGCGACCCAGTACTTATAGCAACCCCGTACTTATAGCAACCCAGTACTTATAGCGACCCAGTACTTATAGCGACCCAGTACTTATAGCGACCCAGTACTTATAGCGACCCAGTACTTATAGCAGCCCAGTACTTATAGCAACCCAGTACTTATAGCAACCCAGTACTTATAGCAACCCAGTACTTATAGCAACCCAGTACTTATAGCAACCCAGTACTTATAGCAACCCAGTACTTATAGCAACCCAGTACTTATAGCAACCCAGTACTTATAGCAACCCAGTACTTATAGCAACCCAGTACTTATAGCAACCCAGTACTTATAGCAACCCAGTACTTATAGCAACCCAGTACTTATAGCAACCCAGTACTTATAGCAACCCAGTACTTATAGCAACCCGTACTTATAGCAACCCAGTATTTATAGCAACCCAGTACTTATAGCAACCCAGTACTTATAGCAACCCAGTACTTATAGCAACCCAGTACTTATAGCGACCCAGTACTTATACTACTACTAGGATCGGCATGCTGCATTGCAGCTGCATTTTTAAGAATGCTGTGCCGGATTATCGACAAAATTGCACCGCCACAACTCCCTATCACCCATGACATTTGCTAGATCATCCGCATCTTCAAGGCCAGTGTCCTTTAAGATGCGTCTCAAGAAAGTCATGGGCTGTCCACCATGCTTATTCACTCCATGAGGCTGCCAAAGTACAAGATTATGCACTGGTTGGTCCTCACGGCGAAAGCAATGTCCTGCAAAGCGGAGGCGATTTTGTTCTAGTGTCAAGCTTGGGGGATCCAATGAGACACCTCCAATGTTATATAGTGTCTGGTTGGAGATGTGCACATTGTACTTGACACAATGAACCCGGCGTAGCATTCTTGTGAATGTGCCATCCAGAGATTTGGTGTCCTCAGCAGTTAGAGCCCAGCATGGACTCCCATAGAGGAGTACTGAAACTACTGCTGCTCTAAATAACCGGACCTTAAGTTTCCGATTAATTCTCGGTGACTTCCAAATCCTGCGAAGCCTATTCAAGGCTGCCCATGCCTTTCCCTTACGTATTCGAAGGTCCTCACCTGACTTCCGGATCCATGATCCCAGGTAACAGAAGTCGTCCACATGCTCAAGCATACCATCCTTTGAGCTTATGCTCATCCGATCAGAGACTTGCTGAGGACTTTCAAAGTTAACTGTCAGAATTTTGGTCTTTCTGGAGTTAATAAAAAGACCAACACTAGAAGCAGAATGTTCTAATGAACTGAGGAGCCGTTGGGCTCCCTCTAATGATTCTGAGAGTACTCCTAGGTCATCAGCAAAGTCTAGATCAGTTAGGTACTTGGCAGGATTTCCTCGACTTCTGGAGCCAGTAGGTGGAGTTATCATCACCCCATCATCATTATGATGATCTAAGGACATGCGTAGAACATAGTCAACCACAATAATGAACAAGAATGGTGCAAGTGTGTCTCCTTGGAGGACACCCCATAACACTTCAAATGGTTCTGTGTCACCGTCAACAGTAGACACAAATGTTGTCGAACCATCGTATACTGATCTGATTGCTGCAATAATTTCATCAGGAATCCCATATAATGAAAGTATGCTGAACATACGTGAGCGAGAGACTGAATCAAAGGCCTTGAAGAAGTCAACAAAGATAACAGCCAGATGCCTGTCTTTCTTTTTTGATAATTCTTCAATTATCCTTCTAAGTGCCAAAATGGGCTCCATGGTCCCACGACCTTTACGGAACCCATTCTGATTTCCACGGAGCAGTCTCTCAATGGGATCCCTGATGCGATTTAATAGAATCCTATTGTATAGCTTTGCAGCAATCGAGATCAATGAGATTCCCCGAAAAGAACCATAGAGTGTTAGGTTGCTCTTCTTGGGAACTGGCACCAACTTATTTGTTTTCATTTCTTGTGGGACTCTTGTTGTTCGATACATGTCTACTATGATGGGATAGATGAGCTTTAAACACTCAGGTATTTTAAAGACCTCAGGGGGAACACCATCTACTCCACTGGCACGATTGGTCTTAATGCTCTTTGCAGCAGCCTTCACTTCTGCAAAGGAGATATCGCCAATGGGAATATCTGGGAGTACAGACTCAGACACTTTTACTTCTATAAAGTTATCTGGCAATACCCTGTCATTATTGAGGAGCTTTTCAAAGTGGGCTTTCCAACCATTGAGGCGATCGGCTGGTGATTCAGCCTTAACCTTGGTGGTTGGTTGGCTTTTCCGCCCAGTAAGCAGATTGATCGATTTCCATGCCTGGGATGATTGCCTGCTGTCGTCAGCATCATTGATGGCATCAACCTGTTGGTTTATTAGCTCCTGTAGATTAATAGAGTACTGCCTGTTCAGGGACCTAGATGCAGCCTTAACTGCATTCTTGGCCGCTAAAGTCTGTTTGAGTCGGGACTCTTTCTGCGCCTTATGAAGGTCGTTTCGGCACTTTTGAATTTTGTTGTCAGTCCAGGGGGCCCTGTTCCTGTTTCGAGGGTATACAGGAACTGTTTCTGCAGCTGCTAACTTAACTGCTTCTGTAAAGGCAGTATAGCCCTCACAGTGATCTGCCGCCTCAGAAGCAAGAGCCTCATACCTGTTACTCAGCTGTAGTGTGAAGATGGATCTCACACTCGGCTGTTGCAACAGAGAAGACCAGTCATGCCGCGGCAAGGCAGATTTCGTTGTTCTGCTAGCACGCAGACTGAGTCTTACCTTGGCCACAATAAGGCGGTAGGCAGTACTTATAGCAACCCAGTACTTATAGCAACCCGTACTTATAGCAGCCCAGTACTTATAGCAATCCAGTACTTATAGCAACCCAGTACTTATAGCAACCCAGTACTTATAGCAACCCAGTACTTATAGCAACCCAGTACTTATAGCAACCCGTACTTATAGCAACCCAATACTTATAGCAACCCAGTACTTATAGCAACCCAGTACTTATAGCGACCCAGTACTTATAGCAACCCAGTACTTATAGCAACCCAGTACTTATAGCAACCCAGTACTTATAGCGACCCACTTCTTAAAGCAACCCGGTACTTATAGCAACCCGGTACTTATAGCAACCCAGTACTTATAGCAACCCAGTACTTATAGCAACCCAGTACTTATAGCAACCCGTACTTATAGCAACCCAGTATTTATAGCAACCCAGTACTTATAGCAATCCAGTACTTATAGCAACCCAGTACTTATAGCAACCCAGTACTTATAGCAACCCAGTACTTATAGCAACCCAGTACTTATAGCAACCCAGTACTTATAGAAACCCAATACTTATAGCAACCCAGTACTTATAGCAACCCAATACTTATAGCAACCCAGTACTTATAGCGACCCACTACTTATAGCAACCCAGTACTTATAGCAACCCGTACTTATAGCAACCCAGTATTTATAGCAACCCAGTACTTATAGCAACCCAGTACTTATAGCAACCCAGTACTTATAGCAACCCAGTACTTATAGCAGCCCAGTACTTATAGCGACCCAGTACTTATAGCAACCCAGTACTTATAGCAACCCGTACTTATAGCAGCCCAGTCAGTACTTATAGCAACCCAGTACTTATAGCAACCCAGTACTTATAGCAACCCAGTACTTATAGCAACCCAGTACTTATAGCAACCCAGTACTTATAGCAACCCGTACTTATAGCAACCCAATACTTATAGCAACCCAGTACTTATAGCAACCCAGTACTTATAGCGACCCAGTACTTATAGCAACCCAGTACTTATAGCAACCCAGTACTTATAGCAACCCAGTACTTATAGCGACCCACTTCTTAAAGCAACCCGGTACTTATAGCAACCCGGTACTTATAGCGACCCCGTACTTATAGCAACCCAGTACATATAGCGACCCCGTACTTATAGCAACCCAGTACTTATAGCAACCCAATACTTATAGCAACCCAATACTTATAGCAACCCAGTACTTATAGCGACCCATTACTTATAGCAACCCAGTACTTATAGCAACCCAGTACTTATAGCAACCCAGTACTTATAGCAACCCAGTACTTATAGCGACCCCGTACTTATAGCAACCCAGTACTTATAGCAACCCAGTACTTATAGCAACCCAGTACTTATAGCAACCCAGTACTTATAGCAACCCAGTACTTATAGCAACCCAGTACTTATAGCAACCCAGTACTTATAGCAACCCAGTACTTATAGCAACCCAGTACTTATAGCAACCCAGTACTTATAGCAACCCAGTACTTATAGCAACCCAGTACTTATAGCAACCCAGTACTTATAGCAACCCAGTACTTATAGCAACCCGGTACTTATAGCGACCCCGTACTTATAGCAACCCAGTACATATAGCGACCCCGTACTTATAGCAACCCAGTACTTATAGCAACCCAATACTTATAGCAACCCAATACTTATAGCAACCCAGTACTTATAGCGACCCATTACTTATAGCAACCCAGTACTTATAGCAACCCAGTACTTATAGCAACCCAGTACTTATAGCAACCCAGTACTTATAGCGACCCCGTACTTATAGCAACCCAGTACTTATAGCAACCCAGTACTTATAGCAACCCAGTACTTATAGCAACCCAGTACTTATAGCAACCCAGTACTTATAGCAACCCAGTACTTATAGCAACCCAGTACTTATAGCAACCCAGTACTTATAGCAACCCAGTACTTATAGCAACCCAGTACTTATAGAAACCCAGTACTTATAGCAACCCAGTACTTATAGCAACCCAGTACTTATAGCAACCCAGTACTTACAGCAACCCAGTACTTATAGCAACCCAGTACTTATAGCGACCCAGTACTTATAGCAACCCAGTACTTACAGCAACCCAGTACTTATAGCAACCCAGTACTTATAGCGACCCAGTACTTATAGCAACCCAGTACTTATAGCAACCCAGTACTTATAGCAACCCAGTACTTATAGCAACCCAGTACTTATAGCAACCCAGTACTTATAGCAACCCAGTACTTATAGCAACCCAGTACTTATAGCAACCCAGTACTTACAGCAACCCAGTACTTATAGCAACCCAGTACTTATAGCGACCCAGTACTTATAGCAACCCAGTACTTATAGCAACCCAGTACTTATAGCAACCCAGTACTTATAGCAACCCAGTACTTATAGCAACCCAATACTTATAGCAACCCAGTACTTATAGCAACCCAGTACTTATAGCGACCCAGTACTTATAGCAACCCAGTACTTATAGCAACCCAGTACTTATAGCAACCCAGTACTTATAGCAACCCAGTACTTATAGCAACCCAGTACTTATAGCAACCCAGTACTTATAGCAACCCAGTACTTATAGCAACCCAGTACTTATAGCAACCCAGTACTTATAGCAACCCAGTACTTATAGAAACCCAATACTTATAGCAACCCAGTACTTATAGCAACCCAATACTTATAGCAACCCAGTACTTATAGCGACCCACTACTTATAGCAACCCAGTACTTATAGCAACCCGTACTTATAGCAACCCAGTATTTATAGCAACCCAGTACTTATAGCAACCCAGTACTTATAGCAACCCAGTACTTATAGCAACCCAGTACTTATAGCAACCCAGTACTTATAGCAACCCAGTACTTATAGCAACCCAGTACTTATAGCAACCCAGTACTTATAGCAACCCAGTACTTATAGCAACCCAGTACTTATAGCAACCCAGTACTTATAGCAACCCAGTACTTATAGCAACCCAGTACTTATAGCAACCCAGTACTTATAGCAACCCAATACTTATAGCAACCCAGTACTTATAGCAACCCAGTACTTATAGCGACCCAGTACTTATAGCAACCCAGTACTTATAGCAACCCAGTACTTATAGCAACCCAGTACTTATAACTTATAGCAACCCAGTACTTATAGCAACCCAATACTTATAGCAACCCAATACTTATAGCAACCCAGTACTTATAGCGACCCATTACTTATAGCAACCCAGTACTTATAGCAACCCAGTACTTATAGCAACCCAGTACTTATAGCAACCCAGTACTTATAGCGACCCCGTACTTATAGCAACCCAGTACTTATAGCAACCCAGTACTTATAGCAACCCAGTACTTATAGCAACCCAGTACTTATAGCAACCCAGTACTTATAGCAACCCAGTACTTATAGCAACCCAGTACTTATAGCAACCCAGTACTTATAGCAACCCAGTACTTATAGCAACCCAGTACTTATAGCAACCCAGTACTTATAGCAACCCAGTACTTATAGCAACCCAGTACTTATAGCGACCCACTTCTTAAAGCAACCCGGTACTTATAGCAACCCGGTACTTATAGCGACCCCGTACTTATAGCAACCCAGTACATATAGCGACCCCGTACTTATAGCAACCCAGTACTTATAGCAACCCAATACTTATAGCAACCCAATACTTATAGCAACCCAGTACTTATAGCGACCCATTAATTATAGCAACCCAGTACTTATAGCAACCCAGTACTTATAGCAACCCAGTACTTATAGCAACCCAGTACTTATAGCGACCCCGTACTTATAGCAACCCAGTACTTATAGCAACCCAGTACTTATAGCAACCCAGTACTTATAGCAACCCAGTACTTATAGCAACCCAGTACTTATAGCAACCCAGTACTTATAGCAACCCAGTACTTATAGCAACCCAGTACTTATAGCAACCCAGTACTTATAGCAACCCAGTACTTATAGAAACCCAGTACTTATAGCAACCCAGTACTTATAGCAACCCAGTACTTATAGCAACCCAGTACTTACAGCAACCCAGTACTTATAGCAACCCAGTACTTATAGCGACCCAGTACTTATAGCAACCCAGTACTTATAGCAACCCAGTACTTATAGCAACCCAGTACTTATAGCAACCCAGTACTTATAGCAACCCAGTACTTATAGCAACCCAGTACTTATAGCAACCCAATACTTATAGCAACCCAGTACTTATAGCAACCCAGTACTTATAGCGACCCAGTATTTATAGCAACCCAGTACTTATAGCAACCCAGTACTTATAGCAACCCAGTACTTATAGCGACCCACTTCTTAAAGCAACCCGGTACTTATAGCAACCCGGTACTTATAGCAACCCGGTACTTATAGCAACCCGGTACTTATAGCGACCCCGTACTTATAGCAACCCAGTACTTATAGCGACCCCGTACTTATAGCAACCCAGTACTTATAGCAACCCAGTACTTATAGCAACCCAGTACTTATAGCAACCCAATACTTATAGCAACCCAATACTTATAGCAACCCAGTACTTATAGCAACCCAATACTTATAGCAACCCAATACTTATAGCAACCCAGTACTTATAGCGACCCAGTACTTATAGCAACCCAGTACTTATAGCAACCCAGTACTTATAGCAACCCAGTACTTATAGCAACCCAGTACTTATAGCAACCCAATACTTATAGCAACCCAATACTTATAGCAACCCAGTACTTATAGCGACCCATTACTTATAGCAACCAAGTACTTATAGCAACCCAGTACTTATAGCAACCCAGTACTTATAGCAACCCAGTACTTATAGCAACCCAGTACTTATAGCAACCCAGTACTTATAGCAACCCAGTACTTATAGCAACCCAGTACTTATAGCAACCCAGTACTTATAGCAACCCAGTACTTATAGCAACCCAGTACTTATAGCAACCCAGTACTTATAGCAACCCAGTACTTATAGCAACCCAGTACTTATAGCGACCCACTTCTTAAAGCAACCCGGTACTTATAGCAACCCGGTACTTATAGCGACCCCGTACTTATAGCAACCCAGTACATATAGCGACCCCGTACTTATAGCAACCCAGTACTTATAGCAACCCAATACTTATAGCAACCCAATACTTATAGCAACCCAGTACTTATAGCGACCCATTAATTATAGCAACCCAGTACTTATAGCAACCCAGTACTTATAGCAACCCAGTACTTATAGCAACCCAGTACTTATAGCGACCCCGTACTTATAGCAACCCAGTACTTATAGCAACCCAGTACTTATAGCAACCCAGTACTTATAGCAACCCAGTACTTATAGCAACCCAGTACTTATAGCAACCCAGTACTTATAGCAACCCAGTACTTATAGCAACCCAGTACTTATAGCAACCCAGTACTTATAGCAACCCAGTACTTATAGAAACCCAGTACTTATAGCAACCCAGTACTTATAGCAACCCAGTACTTATAGCAACCCAGTACTTACAGCAACCCAGTACTTATAGCAACCCAGTACTTATAGCGACCCAGTACTTATAGCAACCCAGTACTTATAGCAACCCAGTACTTATAGCAACCCAGTACTTATAGCAACCCAGTACTTATAGCAACCCAATACTTATAGCAACCCAGTACTTATAGCAACCCAGTACTTATAGCGACCCAGTATTTATAGCAACCCAGTACTTATAGCAACCCAGTACTTATAGCAACCCAGTACTTATAGCGACCCACTTCTTAAAGCAACCCGGTACTTATAGCAACCCGGTACTTATAGCAACCCGGTACTTATAGCAACCCGGTACTTATAGCGACCCCGTACTTATAGCAACCCAGTACTTATAGCGACCCCGTACTTATAGCAACCCAGTACTTATAGCAACCCAGTACTTATAGCAACCCAGTACTTATAGCAACCCAATACTTATAGCAACCCAATACTTATAGCAACCCAGTACTTATAGCAACCCAATACTTATAGCAACCCAATACTTATAGCAACCCAGTACTTATAGCGACCCAGTACTTATAGCAACCCAGTACTTATAGCAACCCAGTACTTATAGCAACCCAGTACTTATAGCAACCCAGTACTTATAGCAACCCAATACTTATAGCAACCCAATACTTATAGCAACCCAGTACTTATAGCGACCCATTACTTATAGCAACCAAGTACTTATAGCAACCCAGTACTTATAGCAACCCAGTACTTATAGCAACCCAGTACTTATAGCGACCCCGTACTTATAGCAACCCAGTACTTATAGCAACCCAGTACTTATAGCAACCCAGTACTTATAGCAACCCAGTACTTATAGCAACCCAGTACTTATAGCAACCCAGTACTTATAGCAACCCAGTACTTATAGCAACCCAGTACTTATAGAAACCCAGTACTTATAGCAACCCAGTACTTATAGCGACCCCGTACTTATAGCAGTCCAGTCGGGTCCCCCTTCAGACCAGTCGGGTCCCCCTTCAGTCCGGTCGGGTTCCCCAGCGATCCAGCCGGGTCCCCCACCAGTCCAGTTGGCACCCTCGGCATCTATCGGTCGACCTCTGCCATCCTCCCTGTCCAGTGTTGGACTCACTTCAACAAGTCGAGTCGACTCCGCGGTATGGTTCAATGAATCCTTGCCCAGGCACCAAATAATAGAGTCAATCAACACAGTGTACAACAGCATAGTACACTGGAGGCCAAACCTATTCCTGGTTCCTCAGGGGGCCGTGGGTAGAGAATTGGTGGCAGAGATTTCTCGGTTGTTGGCGCTGGCAATCAGTGACAATCCCCTACATGAGGTCGCCCTCACGGCAATGATGATATTGCCAGCTCTCCTCTTACAGAAACCGAGTCGGTCTTCCACCACGGCCACACACCGGCACATTCTCCAACGCCGTCTAGTGAGCTGGAGGGAAGCAAAATTCGACGAACTCATGGTGGAGGCCAGGGCCATTCAGACACACCTTCCTAAGCGACGACCCCCAGCCTCTCAGGACGTAGCACTCCAGAAGGCGTTCACCCGCCACATGCTGACTGGGAATATTTCGGCGGCGACGAGAGTTCTTGGACAGTTACACCGCGGTTCTCCACTGAGTCTGAATGACTCATTCACGGACAAAGATGGGAAAACCAAGGTGGTCCGGGATGTTCTGCGAGCGAAACATCCTCCAGCGCAGCCCGCAGACGAGTCGACCCTGCTATCGCATTTCCCTGAGGCGCCACAGCACCACAGCGTTGTGTTTGAGGCGATCGATGGGAAGCTCATCCTTGGGAGCTTGCTTAGAATGAAGGGAAACGCCGCTGGTCCATCGGGAGTTGATGTTCAGGGTTGGAAGCACCTCCTTACCCGGTTTCGGACACAGTCTTCCGAGCTGGGTGAGAGGATCGCAGACTTGGCGAAACAACTCGCACAGACCAAGACTTCTCAGGGGTCTCTATCTGCGCTACTGTCTGCCAGACTTATTGCACTGGACAAAAACCCGGGCGTCAGACCCATAGGGATAGGTGAGGTGTTGCGCCGCGTCATAGGTAAATCTATCACCCATTGTATCCGTCAGGATCTTGAGTCTGTCGGTGGGAACACCCAACTCTGTCTGGGTCAGAAGGCTGGCATTGAATTCGCCATCCACAGCCTCACGATGGAGTGGGACTCGGACGACTGTGACGGGGTTCTACAGATAGACGCTACAAATGCCTTCAACGTACTGAACCGTTCGGCTGCCCTCCACAACATTGGAGTTGTCTGCCCTGCCCTTCTCACCGTAGTCACCAATTGCTACAGCGAACCAGCTCGACTCTTTGTGGGAGGGGAGACGTTGCTCTCTGAAGAGGGGACCACACAGGGTGACCCCATTGCCATGGCGATGTATGGGTGCTCCATTATGCCACTATTAGCTGAGTTGGGACGTGCAAGCAAGGCCACACAGCGGTGGTATGCGGATGATGGCAATGCGGCAGGAAAACTCACTGACCTACGGGCCTTCCTAGAGGTCGCTACCACAAGGGGTCCTCTCTTCGGCTACTTCCCATCCAAGTGTCACCTCACAGTGAAACCAGCAATGTTGGAAGAGGCTGAGATTCTTTTCGCCAATACTGGTGTCACCATCAACACGACAGGCCATGAGCTACTCGGCGGGGTTGTTGGCACTGAGGAGTATCGCACCACGTTCCTAGAAGAGAAGGCTCAGGAGTTCGCCATGGAAGTGGATCGTCTCGCAGGGGTGGCAGCAGTGGACCCCCACTGTGCGTACGCGGGCCTCGCGTTTGGCCTTGCCTGTCGGTGGCGGTTCATCACCCGTGTTGTATCCACCGCGCCAGCCCATCTCACCCTGTTGGAGGAGGCTGTAAATCGATTCCTTTGCCGTCTCACCGATCGGCCAGCCATCTCAAAAGAGGAACGCCTGTTACTTTCCCTGCCAGTCCGTGACGGGGGTATCGGCATTCCGGTGCCCACTGACCTGTCACATCAGTATACCAGCTCGCTTCGGGTCTGTGAGCCATTCATCAGCGCCACACCAGATACAATGGCGCAGGTCCGGGAGAAACAAACGGAGGTGGTGGGCAGGTTGAAGGTAGAGGCGCTGCTCCAGTCGATGGAAAAGAGAGAGGAAGTGGTGGGAATATTATCTCCTCCCCAGCGGCGGCTCCACGGACTGACCACCGAAAAGGGCGCTTCTATCTGGCTCAACACCAAGCCACTCATCCTCCAGGACACCCACCTGGACAAGGGTGAATTCAGGGATGCCCTGTGCCTCCGATATGGGTGGATGCCAAAGTCTCTACCGTCTCGTTGTGTCTGTGGGGAGCGATTTTCTCCTACCCACGTTCTGTCGTGCCCCACTGGAGGATTTCCTTCCATCAGGCACAACGAGATCCGGGACTTTGTCGCTGATGCTCTGACGGAGGTGTCACATAATGTGGCTGTGGAGCCAGTCCTCCAACCGCTAACGGGCGAGCAGTTTGAACACCGCAGCACTTCAACGGACCAGCTGGCGAGATTGGACGTCTCAGTGAGCGGCTTCTGGGGCAATCGGTTCCAGAAGACGTTCCTAGACGTCTCAGTCTTCAATCCACTGGCAGAAACTAATGCTGCCATGTCCCTACCGTCAGCCCACCTTTACCATGAAGCGCGGAAGAACCTAAAGTATCAGGAACGAGTGAGGGAGGTGGAACACGCCACCTTCACGCCTCTGATATTCTCCGCGTTTGGTGGTATGGCGCCTTCAGCCATACATCTGGTGAAGCGGTTGGCGCACCGCCTGGCGGAGAAGAGAGAAACGCGGTATGCGGAGTGCATCACATGGGTTCGGCGAAAGTTGAACTTCGCGTTGTTGCGGTCGGCCCTCATGTGTCTCCGTGGACACCGGTCGGCTGCTAGACGACCCATTCGCTGCACAAATTCAGTTGCAGACATAGCCATTGTGCATGCGAATGCGGATGTTGCCCCACCGCCGTAGACCACAACGAGTGCAGACAAGACCGCGAAGAAACTGATGTTAATGATTTTTTTTTGTGTGTAACTCTATATATAATTTTTGTTCTCGTAATAATTTTCAACTATGTGAATTTGTTATATTTATTAGCTAGTAAATAAATTTACTTTTGTACCATTAAAAAAAAAGACTTATAGCGACCCAGTACTTATAGCAACCCAGTACTTATAGCAACCCAGTACTTATAGCAACCCAGTACTTATAGCGACCCAGTACTTATAGCAACCCAGTACTTATAGCAACCCAGTACTAATAGCAACCCAGTACTTATAGCGACCCAGTACTTATAGCAACCCAGTACTTATAGCAACCCAGTACTTATAGCGACCCAGTACTTATAGCAACCCAGTACTTATAGCGACCCAGTACTTATAGCAACCCAGTACTTATAGCAACCCAGTACTTATAGCAACCCAGTACTTATAGCGACCCAGTACTTATAGCAACCCATTACTTATAGCAACCCAGTACTTGTAGCAACCCAGTACTTATAGCGACCCAGTACTTATAGCAACCCAGTACTTATAGCAACCCAGTACTTATAGCGACCCAGTACTTATAGCAACCCAATACTTATAGCGACCCAGTACTTATAGCAACCCCGTACTTATAGCAACCCAGTACTTATAGCGACCCAGTACTTATAGCAACCCAGTACTTATAGCAACCCAGTACTTATAGCAACCCAGTACTTATAGCAACCAAGTACTTATAGCAACCCAGTACTTATGGCAACCCAGTACTTATAGCAACCCAGTACTTATAGCAACCCAGTACTTATAGCAACCCAGTACTTATAGCAACCCAGTACTTATAGCAACCCAGTACTTATAGCGACCCAGTACTTATAGCAACCCAGTACTTATAGCAACCCAGTACTAATAGCAACCCAGTACTTATAGCAACCCAGTACTTATAGCAACCCAGTACTTATAGCAACCCAGTACTTATAGCAACCCAGTACTTATAGCGACCCAGTACTTATAGCAACCCAGTACTTATAGCGACCCAGTACTTATAGCAACCCAGTACTTATAGCAAACCAGTACTTATAGCAACCCAGTACTTATAGCAACTCAGTACTTATAGCAACCCAGTACTTATAGCAACCCAGTACTTATAGCGACCCAGTACTTATAGCAACCCAGTACTTATAGCAACCCAGTACTTATAGCAACCCAGTACTTATAATAACCAAGTACTTATAGCAACCCAGTACTTATAGCAACCCAGTACTTATAGCAACCCAGTACTTATAGCAACCCAGTATTTATAGCAACCCTGTACTTATAGCAACCCAGTACTTATAGCAACCCAGTACTTATAGCAACCCAGTACTTATAGCTACCCAGTACTTATAGCAACCCAGTACTTATAGCAACCCAGTACTTATAGCAACCCAGTACTTATAGCAACCCAGTACTTATAGCAACCCAGTACTTATAGCAACCCAGTACTTATAGCAACTCAGTACTTATAGCAAACCTGTACTTATAGCAACCCAGTACTTATAGCGACCCAGTACTTATAGCAACCCAGTACTTATAGCAACCCAGTACTTATAGCAACCCAGTACTTATAATAACCAAGTACTTATAGCAACCCAGTACTTATAGCAACCCAGTACTTATAGCAACCCAGTACTTATAGCAACCCAGTACTTATAGCAACCCAGTACTTATAGCAACCCAGTACTTATAATAACCAAGTACTTATAGCAACCCAGTACTTATAGCAACCCAGTACTTATAGCAACCCAGTACTTATAATAACCAAGTACTTATAGCAACCCAGTACTTATAATAACCAAGTACTTATAGCAACCCAGTACTTATAGCAACCCAGTACTTATAGCAACCCAGTACTTATAGCAACCCAGTACTTATAGCAACCCAGTACTTATAGCAACCCAGTACTTATAATAACCAAGTACTTATAGCAACCCAGTACTTATAGCAACCCAGTACTTATAGCAACCCAGTACTTATAGCAACCCAGTACTTATAGCAACCCAGTACTTATAGCAACCCAGTACTTATAATAACCAAGTACTTATAGCAACCCAGTACTTATAGCAACCCAGTACTTATAATAACCAAGTACTTATAGCAACCCAGTACTTATAGCAACCCAGTACTTATAGCGACCCAGTACTTATAGCAACCCAGTACTTATAGCAACCCAGTACTTATAGCAACCCAGTACTTATAGCAACTCAGTACTTATAGCAACCCAGTACTTATAGCAACCCAGTACTTATAGCAACCCAGTACTTATAGCAACGCAGTACTTATAGCAACCCAGTACTTATAATAACCAAGTACTTATAGCAACCCAGTACTTATAGCAACCCAGTACTTATAGCAACCCAGTACTTATAGCAACCCAGTACTTATAGCAACCCTGTACTTATAGCAACCCAGTACTTATAGCAACCCAGTACTTATAGCAACCCAGTACTTATAGCGACCCAGTACTTATAGCAACCCAGTACTTATAGCAACCCAGTACTTATAGCAACCCAGTACTTATAGCAACTCAGTACTTATAGCAACCCAGTACTTATAGCAACCCAGTACTTATAGCAACCCAGTACTTATAGCAACCCAGTACTTATAGCAACTCAGTACTTATAGCAACCCTGTACTTATAGCAACCCAGTACTTATAGCGACCCAGTACTTATAGCGACCCAGTACTTATAGCAACCCAGTACTTATAGCAACCCAGTACTTATAGCAGCCCAGTACTTATAGCAACTCAGTACTTATAGCAACCCAGTACTTATAGCAACCCAGTACTTATAGCAACCCAGTACTTATAGCAACCCAGTACTTATAATAACCAAGTACTTATAGCAACCCAGTACTTATAGCAACCCAGTACTTATAGCAACCCAGTACTTATAGCAACCCAGTACTTATAGCAACCCTGTACTTATAGCAACCCAGTACTTATAGCAACCCAGTACTTATAGCAACCCAGTACTTATAGCAACCCAGTACTTATAGCAACCCAGTACTTATAGCAACCCAGTATTTATAGCGACCCAGTACTTATAGCAACTCAGTACTTATAGCGACCCAGTACTTATAGCGACCCGGTACTTATAGCAACCCAGTACTTATAGCAACCCTGTACTTATAGCAACCCAGTACTTATAGCAACCCAGTACTTATAGCGACCCAGTACTTATAGCAACCCAGTACTTATAGTGACCCAGTACTTATAGCAACCCAGTACTTATAGCGACCCAGTACTTATAGCGACCCAGTACTTCTAGCGACCCAGTACTTATAGCAACCCGGTACTTATAGCAACCCAGTACTACTACACATAAAATCTAAAGTCACCTAATCGTGTTGGAAAACTACTCCACATAAAATCTAAAGTTACCCAATCGTGTTGGAAAACTAATCCACATAAAATCCAAAGACACCCAATCGTGTTGGAAAACTACTCCACATAAAATCCAAAGTCACCCAATCGTGTTGGAAAACTATTCCACATAAAATCTAAAGTCACCCAATCGTGTTGGAAAACTACTCCACATAAAATCCAAAGTTACCCAATCGTGTTGGAAAACTATTCCACATAAAATCTAAAGTCACCCAATCGTGTTGGAAAACTACTCCACATAAAATCCAAAGACACCCAATCGTGTTGGAAAACTACTCCACATAAAATCCAAAGTCACCCAATCGTGTTGGAAACCTATTCCACATAAAATCTAAAGTCAATCATGTTGGAAAACTACTCCACATAAAATCTAAAGTCACCCAATCGTGTTGGAAAACTACTCCACATAAAATCCAAAGTTACCCAATCGTGTTGGAAAACTATTCCACATAAAATCTAAAGTCACCCAATCGTGTTGGAAAACTACTCCACATACAATCCAAAGTCACCCAATCGTGTTGAAAAACTACTCCACATAAAATCTAAAGTCACCCAATCGTGTTGGAAAACTAGTCCACATAAAATCTAAAGTCAATCATGTTGGAAAACTACTCCACATAAAATCTAAAGTCACCCAATCGTGTTGGAAAACTACTCCACATAAAATCTAAAGTCGCCCAATCGTGTTGGAAAACTATTCCACATAAAATCTAAAGTCAATCATGTTGGAAAGCTACTCCACATATAATCTAAAGTCACCCAATCGTTTTGGAAAACTACTCCACATAAAATCTAAAGTCCATCATGTTGGAAAACTGCTCCACATAAAATCTAAAGTCACCCAATCGTGTTGGAAAACTACTCCACATAAAATCCAAAGTCACCCAATCGTGTTGGAAAACTACTCCACATAAAATCCAAAGTTACCCAATCGTGTTGGAAAACTACTCCACATAAAATCTAAAGTCACCCAATCGTGTTGGAAAACTAGTCCACATAAAATCTAAAGTCAATCATGTTGGAAAACTACTCCACATAAAATCTAAAGTCACCCAATCGTGTTGGAAAACTACTCCACATAAAATCTAAAGTCGCCCAATCGTGTTGGAAAACTATTCCACATAAAATCTAAAGTCAATCATGTTGGAAAGCTACTCCACATATAATCTAAAGTCACCCAATCGTTTTGGAAAACTACTCCACATAAAATCTAAAGTCCATCATGTTGGAAAACTGCTCCACATAAAATCTAAAGTCACCCAATCGTGTTGGAAAACTACTCCACATAAAATCCAAAGTCACCCAATCGTGTTGGAAAACTACTCCACATAAAATCTAAAGTCACCCAATCGTGTTGGAAAACTACTCCACATAAAATCCAAAGTTACCCAATCGTGTTGGAAAACTATTCCACATAAAATCTAAAGTCACCCAATCGTGTTGGAAAACTACTCCACATACAATCCAAAGTCACCCAATCGTGTTGAAAAACTACTCCACATAAAATCTAAAGTCACCCGATCGTGTTGGAAAACTAGTCCACATAAAATCTAAAGTCAATCATGTTGGAAAACTACTCCACATAAAATCTAAAGTCACCCAATCGTGTTGGAAAACTACTCCACATAAAATCTAAAGTCGCCCAATCGTGTTGGAAAACTATTCCACATAAAATCTAAAGTCAATCATGTTGGAAAGCTACTCCACATATAATCTAAAGTCACCCAATCGTTTTGGAAAACTACTCCACATAAAATCTAAAGTCCATCATGTTGGAAAACTGCTCCACATAAAATCTAAAGTCACCCAATCGTGTTGGAAAACTACTCCACATAAAATCCAAAGTCACCCAATCATGTTGGAAAACTACTCCACATAAAATCCAAAGTCACCCAATCGTGTTGGAAAACTACTCCACATAAAATCCAAACTCACCCAATCGTGTTGGAAAACTACTCCACATAAAATCTAAAGTCACCCAATCGTGTTGGAAAACTACTCCACATAAAATCTAAAGTCACCCAATCGTGTTGGAAAACTACTCCACATAAAATCCAAAGTCACCCAATCGTGTTGGAAAACTATTCCACATAAAATCTAAAGTCACCCAATCGTGTTGGAAAACTACTCCACATAAAATCTAAAGTCACCCAATCGTGTTGGAAAACTATTCCACATAAAATCTAAAGTCACCCAATCGTGTTGGAAAACTACTCCATATAAAATCCAAAGTCACCCAATCGTGTTGAAAAACTACTCCACATAAAATCCAAAGTCACCCAATCGTGTTGGAAAACTATTCCACATAAAATCAAAGTCACCCAATCGTGTTGGAAAACTATTCCACATAAAATCTAAAGTCACCCAATCGTGTTGGAAAACTAGTCCACATAAAATCTAAAGTCAATCATGTTGGAAAACTACTCCACATAAAATCTAAAGTCACCCAATCGTGTTGGAAAACTACTCCACATAAAATCTAAAGTCACCCAATCGTGTTGGAAAACTATTCCACATAAAATCTAAAGTCAATCATGTTGGAAAGCTACTCCACATATAATCTAAAGTCACCCAATCGTTTTGGAAAACTACTCCACATAAAATCTAAAGTCCATCATGTTGGAAAACTGCTCCACATAAAATCTAAAGTCACCCAATCGTGTTGGAAAACTACTCCACATAAAATCCAAAGTCACCCAATCATGTTGGAAAACTACTCCACATAAAATCTAAAGTCACCCAATCGTGTTGGAAAACTACTCCACATAAAATCCAAAGTCACCCAATCGTGTTGGAAAACTACTCCACATAAAATCCAAACTCACCCAATCATGTTGGAAAACTACTCCACATAAAATCTAAAGTCACCCAATCGTGTTGGAAAACTACTCCACATAAAATCTAAAGTCACCCAATCGTGTTGGAAAACTACTCCACATAAAATCCAAAGTCACCCAATCGTGTTGGAAAACTATTCCACATAAAATCTAAAGTCACCCAATCATGTTGGAAAACTACTCCACATAAAATCTAAAGTCACCCAATCGTGTTGGAAAACTATTCCACATAAAATCTAAAGTCACCCAATCGTGTTGGAAAACTACTCCATATAAAATCCAAAGTCACCCAATCGTGTTGAAAAACTACTCCACATAAAATCCAAAGTCACCCAATCGTGTTGGAAAACTATTCCACATAAAATCTAAAGTCACCCAATCGTGTTGGAAAACTATTCTACATAAAATCTAAAGTCACCCAATCGTGTTGGAAAACTACTCCACATAAAATCCAAAGTCACCCAATCGTGTTGAAAAACTACTCCACATAAAATCCAAAGTCACCCAATCGTGTTGGAAAACTACTCCACATAAAATCTAAAGTCACCCAATCGTGTTGGAAAACTAGTCCACATAAAATCCAAAGTCACCCAATCGTGTTGAAAAACTACTCCACATAAAATCCAAAGTCACCCAATCGTGTTGGAAAACTATTCCACATAAAATCTAAAGTCACCCAATCGTGTTGGAAAACTACTCCACATAAAATCCAAAGTCACCCAATTGTGTTGGAAAACTATTCCACATAAAATCTGAAGTCACCCAATCGTGTTGGAAAACTACTCCACATAAAATCCAAAGACACCCAATCGTGTTGGAAAACTACTCCACATAAAATCCAAAGTTACCCAATCGTGTTGGAAAACTACTCCACATAAAATCCAAAGTCACCCAATCGTGTTGAAAAACTACTCCACATAAAATCTAAAGTCACCCAATCGTGTTGGAAAACTAGTCCACATAAAATCTAAAGTCAATCATGTTGAAAAACGACTCCACATAAAATCTAAAGTCACCCAATCGTGTTGGAAAACTACTCCACATAAAATCTAAAGTCAATCATGTTGGAAAACTACTCCACATAAAATCTAAAGTCACCCAATCGTGTTGGAAAACTACTCCACATAAAATCTAAAGTCAATCATGTTGGAAAGCTACTCCACATAAAATCTAAAGTCACCCAATCGTTTTGGAAAACTACTCCACGTAAAATCTAAAGTCCATCATGTTGGAAAACTACTCCACATAAAATCTAAAGTCACCCAATCGTGTTGGAAAACTACTCCACATAAAATCCAAAGTCACCCAATCGTGTTGGAAAACTACTCCACATAAAATCTAAAGTCACCCAATCGTGTTGGAAAACTACTCCACATAAAATCCAAAGTCACCCAATCGTGTTGGGAAACTACTCCACATAAAATCCAAAGTCACCCAATCGTGTTGGAAAACTACTCTACATAAAATCCAAAGTCACCCAATCGTGTTGGAAAACTACTCCACATAAAATCCAAAGTCACCCAATCGTGTTGGAAAACTATTCCATATAAAATCTAAAGTTACCCAATCGTGTTGGAAAACTATTCCACATAAAATCTAAAGTCACCCAATCGTGTTGGAAAACTACTCCACATAAAATCTAAAGTCACCCAATCGTGTTGGAAAACTACTCCACATAAAATCTAAAGTCAATCATGTTGGAAAACTACTCCACATAAAATCTAAAGTCACCCAATCGTGTTGGAAAACTATTCCTCATAAAATCTAAAGTCACCCAATCGTGTTTGAAAACTATTCCACATAAAATCTAAAGTCACCCAATCGTGCTGGAAAACTACTCCACATAAAATCTAAAGTCACCCAATCGTGTTGGAAAACTAGTCCACATAAAATCTAAAGTCACCCAATCGTTTTGGAAAACTACTCCACATAAAATCTAAAGTCCATCATGTTGGAAAACTACTCCACATAAAATCTAAAGTCACCCACTCGTGTTGGAAAACTACTCCACATAAAATCCAAAGTCACCCAATCGTGTTGGAAAACTACTCCACATAAAATCTAAAGTCACCCAATCGTGTTGGAAAACTACTCCACATAAAATCCAAAGTCACCCAATCGTGTTGGGAAACTACTCCACATAAAATCCAAAGTCACCCAATCGTGTTGGAAAACTACTCTACATAAAATCCAAAGTCACCCAATCGTGTTGGAAAACTACTCCACATAAAATCCAAAGTCACCCAATCGTGTTGGAAAACTATTCCACATAAAATCTAAAGTTACCCAATCGTGTTGGAAAACTATTCCACATAAAATCGAAAGTCACCCAATCGTGTTGGAAAACTACTCCACATAAAATCTAATGTTACCCAATCGTGTTGGAAAACTACTCCACATAAAATCCAAAGACACCCAATCGTGTTGGAAAACTACTCCACATAAAATCCAAAGTCACCCAATTGTGTTGGAAAACTATTCCACATAAAATCTAAAGTCACCCAATCGTGTTGGAAAACTACTCCACATAAAATCCAAAGTTACCCAATCGTGTTGGAAAACTATTCCACATAAAATCTAAAGTCACCCAATCGTGTTGGAAAACTACTCCACATAAAATCCAAAGACACCCAATCGTGTTGGAAAACTACTCCACATAAAATCCAAAGTCACCCAATCGTGTTGGAAAACTATTCCACATAAAATCTAAAGTCAATCATGTTGGAAAACTACTCCACATAAAATCTAAAGTCACCCAATCGTGTTGGAAAACTACTCCACATAAAATCCAAAGTTACCCAATCGTGTTGGAAAACTATTCCACATAAAATCTAAAGTCACCCAATCGTGTTGGAAAACTACTCCACATACAATCCAAAGTCACCCAATCGTGTTGAAAAACTACTCCACATAAAATCTAAAGTCACCCAATCGTGTTGGAAAACTAGTCCAGATAAAATCTAAAGTCAATCATGTTGGAAAACTACTCCACATAAAATCTAAAGTCACCCAATCGTGTTGGAAAACTACTCCACATAAAATCTAAAGTTGCCCAATCGTGTTGGAAAACTATTCCACATAAAATCTAAAGTCAATCATGTTGGAAAGCTACTCCACATATAATCTAAAGTCACCCAATCGTTTTGGAAAACTACTCCACATAAAATCTAAAGTCCATCATGTTGGAAAACTGCTCCACATAAAATCTAAAGTCACCCAATCGTGTTGGAAAACTACACCACATAAAATCCAAAGTCACCCAATCGTGTTGGAAAACTACTCCACATAAAATCTAAAGTCACCCAATCGTGTTGGAAAACTATTCCACATAAAATCCAAAGTTACCCAATCGTGTTGGAAAACTACTCCACATAAAATCTAAAGTCACCCAATCGTGTTGGAAAACTAGTCCACATAAAATCTAAAGTCAATCATGTTGGAAAACTACTCCACATAAAATCTAAAGTCACCCAATCGTGTTGGAAAACTACTCCACATAAAATCTAAAGTCGCCCAATCGTGTTGGAAAACTATTCCACATAAAATCTAAAGTCAATCATGTTGGAAAGCTACTCCACATATAATCTAAAGTCACCCAATCGTTTTGGAAAACTACTCCACATAAAATCTAAAGTCCATCATGTTGGAAAACTGCTCCACATAAAATCTAAAGTCACCCAATCGTGTTGGAAAACTTCTCCACATAAAATCCAAAGTCACCCAATCGTGTTGGAAAACTACTCCACATAAAATCTAAAGTCACCCAATCGTGTTGGAAAACTACTCCACATAAAATCCAAAGTTACCCAATCGTGTTGGAAAACTATTCCACATAAAATCTAAAGTCACCCAATCGTGTTGGAAAACTACTCCACATACAATCCAAAGTCACCCAATCGTGTTGAAAAACTACTCCACATAAAATCTAAAGTCACCCAATCGTGTTGGAAAACTAGTCCACATAAAATCTAAAGTCAATCATGTTGGAAAACTACTCCACATAAAATCTAAAGTCACCCAATCGTGTTGGAAAACTACTCCACATAAAATCTAAAGTCGCCCAATCGTGTTGGAAAACTATTCCACATAAAATCTAAAGTCAATCATGTTGGAAAGCTACTCCACATATAATCTAAAGTCACCCGATCGTTTTGGAAAACTACTCCACATAAAATCTAAAGTCCATCATGTTGGAAAACTGCTCCACATAAAATCTAAAGTCACCCAATCGTGTTGGAAAACTACTCCACATAAAATCCAAAGTCACCCAATCGTGTTGGAAAACTACTCCACATAAAATCTAAAGTCACCCAATCGTGTTGGAAAACTACTCCACATAAAATCCAAAGTCACCCAATCGTGTTGGAAAACTACTCCACATAAAATCCAAACTCACCCAATCGTGTTGGAAAACTACTCCACATAAAATCTAAAGTCACCCAATCGTGTTGGAAAACTACTCCACATAAAATCTAAAGTCACCCAATCGTGTTGGAAAACTACTCCACATAAAATCCAAAGTCACCCAATCGTGTTGGAAAACTATTCCACATAAAATCTAAAGTCACCCAATCGTGTTGGAAAACTACTCCACATAAAATCTAACGTCACCCAATCGTGTTGGAAAACTATTCCACATAAAATCTAAAGTCACCCAATCGTGTTGGAAAACTACTCCATATAAAATCCAAAGTCACCCAATCGTGTTGAAAAACTACTCCACATAAAATCCAAAGTCACCCAATCGTGTTGGAAAACTATTCCACATAAAATCTAAAGTCACCCAATCGTGTTGGAAAACTATTCCACATAAAATCTAAAGTCACCCAATCGTGTTGGAAAACTAGTCCACATAAAATCTAAAGTCAATCATGTTGGAAAACTACTCCACATAAAATCTAAAGTCACCCAATCGTGTTGGAAAACTACTCCACATAAAATGTAAAGTCGCCCAATCGTGTTGGAAAACTATTCCACATAAAATCTAAAGTCAATCATGTTGGAAAGCTACTCCACATATTATAATCTAAAGTCACCCAATCGTTTTGGAAAACTACTCCACATAAAATCTAAAGTCCATCATGTTGGAAAACTGCTCCACATAAAATCTAAAGTCACCCAATCGTGTTGGAAAACTACTCCACATAAAATCCAAAGTCACCCAATCGTGTTGGAAAACTACTCCACATAAAATCTAAAGTCACCCAATCGTGTTGGAAAACTACTCCACATAAAATCCAAAGTTACCCAATAGTGTTGGAAAACTATTCCACATAAAATCTAAAGTCACCCAATCGTGTTGGAAAACTACTCCACATACAATCCAAAGTCACCCAATCGTGTTGAAAAACTACTCCACATAAAATCTAAAGTCACCCAATCGTGTTGGAAAACTAGTCCACATAAAATCTAAAGTCAATCATGTTGGAAAACTACTCCACATAAAATCTAAAGTCACCCAATCGTGTTGGAAAACTACTCCACATAAAATCTAAAGTCGCCCAATCGTGTTGGAAAACTATTCCACATAAAATCTAAAGTCAATCATGTTGGAAAGCTACTCCACATATAATCTAAAGTCACCCTATCGTTTTGGAAAACTACTCCACATAAAATCTAAAGTCCATCATGTTGGAAAACTGCTCCACATAAAATCTAAAGTCACCCAATCGTGTTGGAAAACTACTCCACATAAAATCCAAAGTCACCCAATCGTGTTGGAAAACTACTCCACATAAAATCTAAAGTCACCCAATCGTGTTGGAAAACTACTCCACATAAAATCCAAAGTCACCCAATCGTGTTGGAAAACTACTCCACATAAAATCCAAACTCACCCAATCGTGTTGGAAAACTACTCCACATAAAATCTAAAGTCACCCAATCGTGTTGGAAAACTACTCCACATAAAATCTAAAGTCACCCAATCGTGTTGGATAACTACTCCACATAAAATCCAAAGTCACCCAATCGTGTTGGAAAACTATTCCACATAAAATCTAAAGTCACCCAATCGTGTTGGAAAACTACTCCACATAAAATCTAAAGTCACCCAATCGTGTTGGAAAACTATTCCACATAAAATCTAAAGTCACCCAATCGTGTTGGAAAACTACTCCATATAAAATCCAAAGTCACCCAATCGTGTTGAAAAACTACTCCACATAAAATCCAAAGTCACCCAATCATGTTGGAAAACTATTCCACATAAAATCTAAAGTCACCCAATCGTGTTGGAAAACTATTCTACATAAAATCTAAAGTCACCCAATCGTGTTGGAAAACTACTCCACATAAAATCCAAAGTCACCCAATCGTGTTGAAAAACTACTCCACATAAAATCCAAAGTCACCCAATCGTGTTGGAAAACTACTCCACATAAAATCTAAAGTCACCCAATCGTGTTGGAAAACTAGTCCACATAAAATCCAAAGTCACCCAATCGTGTTGAAAAACTACTCCACATAAAATCCAAAGTCACCCAATCGTGTTGGAAAACTATTCCACATAAAATCTAAAGTCACCCAATCGTGTTGGAAAACTACTCCACATAAAATCCAAAGTCACCCAATTGTGTTGGAAAACTATTCCACATAAAATCTGAAGTCACCCAATCGTGTTGGAAAACTACTCCACATAAAATCCAAAGACACCCAATCGTGTTGGAAAACTATTCCACATAAAATCTAAAGTCAATCATGTTGGAAAGCTACTCCACATATAATCTAAAGTCACCCAATCGTTTTGGAAAACTACTCCACATAAAATCTAAAGTCCATCATGTTGGAAAACTGCTCCACATAAAATCTAAAGTCACCCAATCGTGTTGGAAAACTACTCCACATAAAATCCAAAGTCACCCAATCGTGTTGGAAAACTACTCCACATAAAATCTAAAGTCACCCAATCGTGTTGGAAAACTACTCCACATAAAATCCAAAGTCACCCAATCGTGTTGGAAAACTACTCCACATAAAATCCAAACTCACCCAATCGTGTTGGAAAACTACTCCACATAAAATCTAAAGTCACCCAATCGTGTTGGAAAACTACTCCACATAAAATCTAAAGTCACCCAATCGTGTTGGAAAACTACTCCACATAAAATCCAAAGTCACCCAATCGTGTTGGAAAACTATTCCACATAAAATCTAAAGTCACCCAATCGTGTTGGAAAACTACTCCACATAAAATCTAAAGTCACCCAATCGTGTTGGAAAACTATTCCACATAAAATCTAAAGTCACCCAATCGTGTTGGAAAACTACTCCATATAAAATCCAAAGTCACCCAATCGTGTTGAAAAACTACTCCACATAAAATCCAAAGTCACCCAATCATGTTGGAAAACTATTCCACATAAAATCTAAAGTCACCCAATCGTGTTGGAAAACTATTCTACATAAAATCTAAAGTCACCCAATCGTGTTGGAAAACTACTCCACATAAAATCCAAAGTCACCCAATCGTGTTGAAAAACTACTCCACATAAAATCCAAAGTCACCCAATCGTGTTGGAAAACTACTCCACATAAAATCTAAAGTCACCCAATCGTGTTGGAAAACTAGTCCACATAAAATCCAAAGTCACCCAATCGTGTTGAAAAACTACTCCACATAAAATCCAAAGTCACCCAATCGTGTTGGAAAACTATTCCACATAAAATCTAAAGTCACCCAATCGTGTTGGAAAACTACTCCACATAAAATCCAAAGTCACCCAATTGTGTTGGAAAACTATTCCACATAAAATCTGAAGTCACCCAATCGTGTTGGAAAACTACTCCACATAAAATCCAAAGACACCCAATCGTGTTGGAAAACTACTCCACATAAAATCCAAAGTTACCCAATCGTGTTGGAAAACTACTCCACATAAAATCCAAAGTCACCCAATCGTGTTGAAAAACTACTCCACATAAAATCTAAAGTCACCCAATCGTGATGGAAAACTAGTCCACATAAAATCTAAAGTCAATCATGTTGAAAAACTACTCCACATAAAATCTAAAGTCACCCAATCGTGTTGGAAAACTACTCCACATAAAATCTAAAGTCAATCATGTTGGAAAACTACTCCACATAAAATCTAAAGTCACCCAATCGTGTTGGAAAACTACTCCACATAAAATCTAAAGTCAATCATGTTGGAAAGCTACTCCACATAAAATCTAAAGTCACCCAATCGTTTTGGAAAACTACTCCACGTAAAATCTAAAGTCCATCATGTTGGAAAACTACTCCACATAAAATCTAAAGTCACCCAATCGTGTTGGAAAACTACTCCACATAAAATCCAAAGTCACCCAATCGTGTTGGAAAACTACTCCACATAAAATCTAAAGTCACCCAATCGTGTTGGAAAACTACTCCACATAAAATCCAAAGTCACCCAATCGTGTTGGGAAACTACTCCACATAAAAACCAAAGTCACCCAATCGTGTTGGAAAACTACTCTACATAAAATCCAAAGTCACCCAATCGTGTTGGAAAACTACTCCACATAAAATCCAAAGTCACCCAATCGTGTTGGAAAACTATTCCATATAAAATCTAAAGTTACCCAATCGTGTTGGAAAACTATTCCACATAAAATCTAAAGTCACCCAATCGTGTTGGAAAACTACTCCACATAAAATCTAAAGTCACCCAATCGTGTTGGAAAACTACTCCACATAAAATCTAAAGTCAATCATGTTGGAAAACTACTCCACATAAAATCTAAAGTCACCCAATCGTGTTGGAAAACTATTCCACATAAAATCTAAAGTCACCCAATCGTGTTTGAAAACTATTCCACATAAAATCTAAAGTCACCCAATCGTGTTGGAAAACTACTCCACATAAAATCTAAAGTCACCCAATCGTGTTGGAAAACTAGTCCACATAAAATCTAAAGTCACCCAATCGTTTTGGAAAACTACTCCACATAAAATCTAAAGTCCATCATGTTGGAAAACTACTCCACATAAAATCTAAAGTCACCCACTCGTGTTGGAAAACTACTCCACATAAAATCCAAAGTCACCCAATCGTGTTGGAAAACTACTCCACATAAAATCTAAAGTCACCCAATCGTGTTGGAAAACTACTCCATATAAAATCCAAAGTCACCCAATCGTGTTGGAAAACTACTCCACATAAAATCTAAAGTTACCCAATCGTGTTGGAAAACTACTCCACATAAAATCCAAAGACACCCAATCGTGTTGGAAAACTACTCCACATAAAATCCAAAGTCACCCAATCGTGTTGGAAAACTACTCCACATAAAATCTAAAGTCACCCAATCATGTTGGAAAACTACTCCACATAAAATCCAAAGTTACCCAATCGTGTTGGAAAACTATTCCACATAAAATCTAAAGTCACCCAATCGTGTTGGAAAACTACTCCACATAAAATCCAAAGACACCCAATCGTGTTGGAAAACTACTCCACATAAAATCCAAAGTCACCCAATCGTGTTGGAAAACTATTCCACATAAAATCTAAAGTCAATCATGTTGGAAAACTACTCCACATAAAATCTAAAGTCACCCAATCGTGTTGGAAAACTACTCCACATAAAATCCAAAGTTACCCAATCGTGTTGGAAAACTATTCCACATAAAATCTAAAGTCACCCAATCATGTTGGAAAACTACTCCACATAAAATCCAAAGACACCCAATCGTGTTGGAAAACTACTCCACATAAAATCCAAAGTTACCCAATCGTGTTGGAAAACTACTCCACATAAAATCCAAAGTCACCCAATCGTGTTGAAAAACTACTCCACATAAAATCTAAAGTCACCCAATCGTGTTGGAAAACTAGTCCACATAAAATCTAAAGTCAATCATGTTGAAAAACTACTCCACATAAAATCTAAAGTCACCCAATCGTGTTGGAAAACTACTCCACATAAAATCTAAAGTCAATCATGTTGGAAAACTACTCCACATAAAATCTAAAGTCACCCAATCGTGTTGGAAAACTACTCCACATAAAATCTAAAGTCAATCATGTTGGAAAGCTACTCCACATAAAATCCAAAGTCACCCAATCGTGTTGGAAAACTACTCCACATAAAATCCAAAGTCACCCAATCGTGTTGGAAAACTATTCCATATAAAATCTAAAGTTACCCAATCGTGTTGGAAAACTATTCCACATAAAATCTAAAGTCACCCAATCGTGTTGGAAAACTACTCCACATAAAATCTAAAGTCACCCAATCGTGTTGGAAAACTACTCCACATAAAATCTAAAGTCAATCATGTTGGAAAACTACTCCACATAAAATCTAAAGTCACCCAATCGTGTTGGAAAACTATTCCACATAAAATCTAAAGTCACCCAATCGTGTTTGAAAACTATTCCACATAAAATCTAAAGTCACCCAATCGTGTTGGAAAACTACTCCACATAAAATCTAAAGTCACCCAATCGTGTTGGAAAACTAGTCCACATAAAATCTAAAGTCACCCAATCGTTTTGGAAAACTACTCCACATAAAATCTAAAGTCCATCATGTTGGAAAACTACTCCACATAAAATCTAAAGTCACCCACTCGTGTTGGAAAACTACTCCACATAAAATCCAAAGTCACCCAATCGTGTTGGAAAACTACTCCACATAAAATCTAAAGTCACCCAATCGTGTTGGAAAACTACTCCATATAAAATCCAAAGTCACCCAATCGTGTTGGAAAACTACTCCACATAAAATCTAAAGTTACCCAATCGTGTTGGAAAACTACTCCACATAAAATCCAAAGACACCCAATCGTGTTGGAAAACTACTCCACATAAAATCCAAAGTCACCCAATCGTGTTGGAAAACTACTCCACATAAAATCTAAAGTCACCCAATCATGTTGGAAAACTACTCCACATAAAATCCAAAGTTACCCAATCGTGTTGGAAAACTATTCCACATAAAATCTAAAGTCACCCAATCGTGTTGGAAAACTACTCCACATAAAATCCAAAGACACCCAATCGTGTTGGAAAACTACTCCACATAAAATCCAAAGTCACCCAATCGTGTTGGAAAACTATTCCACATAAAATCTAAAGTCAATCATGTTGGAAAACTACTCCACATAAAATCTAAAGTCACCCAATCGTGTTGGAAAACTACTCCACATAAAATCCAAAGTTACCCAATCGTGTTGGAAAACTATTCCACATAAAATCTAAAGTCACCCAATCGTGTTGGAAAACTACTCCACATACAATCCAAAGTCACCCAATCGTGTTGAAAAACTACTCCACATAAAATCTAAAGTCACCCAATCGTGTTGGAAAACTAGTCCACATAAAATCTAAAGTCAATCATGTTGGAAAACTACTCCACATAAAATCTAAAGTCACCCAATCGTGTTGGAAAACTACTCCACATAAAATCTAAAGTCGCCCAATCGTGTTGGAAAACTATTCCACATAAAATCTAAAGTCAATCATGTTGGAAAGCTACTCCACATATAATCTAAAGTCACCCAATCGTTTTGGAAAACTACTCCACATAAAATCTAAAGTCCATCATGTTGGAAAACTGCTCCACATAAAATCTAAAGTCACCCAATCGTGTTGGAAAACTACTCCACATAAAATCCAAAGTCACCCAATCGTGTTGGAAAACTACTCCACATAAAATCTAAAGTCACCCAATCGTGTTGGAAAACTATTCCACTTAAAATCCAAAGTTACCCAATCGTGTTGGAAAACTACTCCACATAAAATCTAAAGTCACCCAATCGTGTTGGAAAACTAGTCCACATAAAATCTAAAGTCAATTATGTTGGAAAACTACTCCACATAAAATCTAAAGTCACCCAATCGTGTTGGAAAACTACTCCACATAAAATCTAAAGTCACCCAATCGTGTTGGAAAACTATTCCACATAAAATCTAAAGTCAATCATGTTGGAAAGCTACTCCACATATAATCTAAAGTCACCCAATCGTTTTGGAAAACTACTCCACATAAAATCTAAAGTCCATCATGTTGGAAAACTGCTCCACATAAAATCTAAAGTCACCCAATCATGTTGGAAAACTACTCCACATAAAATCCAAAGTCACCCAATCGTGTTGGAAAACTACTCCACATAAAATCTAAAGTCACCCAATCGTGTTGGAAAACTACTCCACATAAAATCCAAAGTTACCCAATCGTGTTGGAAAACTATTCCACATAAAATCTAAAGTCACCCAATCGTGTTGGAAAACTACTCCACATACAATCCAAAGTCACCCAATCGTGTTGAAAAACTACTCCACATAAAATCTAAAGTCACCCAATCGTGTTGGAAAACTAGTCCACATAAAATCTAAAGTCAATCATGTTGGAAAACTACTCCACATAAAATCTAAAGTCACCCAATCGTGTTGGAAAACTACTCCACATAAAATCTAAAGTCGCCCAATCGTGTTGGAAAACTATTCCACATAAAATCTAAAGTCAATCATGTTGGAAAGCTACTCCACATATAATCTAAAGTCACCCAATCGTTTTGGAAAACTACTCCACATAAAATCCAAACTCACCCAATCGTGTTGGAAAACTACTCCACATAAAATCTAAAGTCACCCAATCGTGTTGGAAAACTACTCCACATAAAATCTAAAGTCACCCAATCGTGTTGGAAAACTATTCCACATAAAATCTAAAGTCACCCAATCGTGTTGGAAAACTACTCCATATAAAATCCAAAGTCACCCAATCGTGTTGAAAAACTACTCCACATAAAATCCAAAGTCACCCAATCGTGTTGGAAAACTATTCCACATAAAATCTAAAGTCACCCAATCGTGTTGGAAAACTATACCACATAAAATCTAAAGTCACCCAATCGTGTTGGAAAACTAGTCCACATAAAATCTAAAGTCAATCATGTTGGAAAACTACTCCACATAAAATCTAAAGTCACCCAATCGTGTTGGAAAACTACTCCACATAAAATCTAAAGTCGCCCAATCGTGTTGGAAAACTATTCCACATAAAATCTAAAGTCAATCATGTTGGAAAGCTACTCCACATATAATCTAAAGTCACCCAATCGTTTTGGAAAACTACTCCACATAAAATCTAAAGTCCATCATGTTGGAAAACTGCTCCACATAAAATCTAAAGTCACCCAATCGTGTTGGAAAACTACTCCACATAAAATCCAAAGTCACCCAATCGTGTTGGAAAACTACTCCACATAAAATCTAAAGTCACCCAATCGTGTTGGAAAACTACTCCACATAAAATCTAAAGTCACCCAATCGTGTTGGAAAACTATTCCACATAAAATCTAAAGTCACCCAATCGTGTTGGAAAACTACTCCACATAAAATCCAAAGTCACCCAATCGTGTTGGAAAACTACTCCACATAAAATCCAAACTCACCCAATCGTGTTGGAAAACTACTCCACATAAAATCCAAAGTCACCCAATCGTGTTGGAAAACTACTCCATATAAAATCCAAAGTCACCCAATCGTGTTGGAAAACTATTCCACATAAAGTCTAAAGTCACCAAATCGTGTTGGAAAACTATTCCACATAAAATCTAAAGTCACCCAATCGTGTTGGAAAACTACTCCACATAAAATCTAAAGTCACCCAATCGTGTTGGAAAACTACTCCACATAAAATCCAAAGTCACCCAATCGTGTTGAAAAACTACTCCACATAAAATCCAAAGTCACCCAATCGTGTTGGAAAACTATTCCACATAAAATCTAAAGTCACCCAATCGTGTTGGAAAACTACTCCACATAAAATCTAAAGTCACCCAATCGTGTTGGAAAACTACTCCACATAAAATCTAAAGTCAATCATGTTGGAAAACTACTCCACATAAAATCTAAAGTCACCCAATCGTGTTGGAAAACTACTCCACATAAAATCCAAAGACACCCAATCGTGTTGGAAAACTATTCCACATAAAATCTAAAGTCACCCAATCATGTTGAAAAACTACTCCACATAAAATCTAAAGTCAATCATGTTGGAAAGCTACTCCACATAAAATCTAAAGTCACCCAATCGTTTTGGAAAACTACTCCACATAAAATCTAAAGTCCATCATGTTGGAAAACTACTCCACATAAAATCTAAAGTCACCCAATCGTGTTGGAAAACTACTCCACATAAAATCCAAAGTCACCCAATCGTGTTGGGAAACTACTTCACATAAAATCCAAAGTCACCCAATCGTGTTGCAAAACTACTCTACATAAAATCCAAAGTCACCCAATCGTGTTGGAAAACTACTCTACATAAAATCCAAAGTCACCCAATCGTGTTGGAAAACTATTCCACATAAAATCTAAAGTCACCCAATCGTGTTGGAAAACTATTCCACATAAAATCTAAAGTCACCCAATCGTGTTGGAAAACTACTCCACATAAAATCTAAAGTCACCCAATCGTGTTGGAAAACTACTCCACATAAAATCTAAAGTCACCCAATCGTGTTGGAAAACTACTCCACATAAAATCTAAAGTCACCCAATCGTGTTGGAAAACTACTCCACATAAAATCTAAAGTCACCCAATCGTGTTGGAAAACTATTCCACATAAAATCTAAAGTCACCCAATAGTGTTGGAAAACTACTCCACATAAAATCTAAAGTCACCCAATCGTGTTGGAAAACTACTCTACATAAAATCTAAAGTCACCCAATCGTGTTGGAAAACTATTCCACATAAAATCTAAAGTAAATCATGTTGGAAAACTACTCCACATAAAATCTAAAGTCACCCAATCGTGTTGGAAAACTATTCCACATAAAATCTAAAGTCACCCAATCGTGTTGGAAAGCTACTCCATATAAAATCTAAAGTCACCCCATCGTGTTGGAAAACTACTCCACATAAAATCTAAAGTCACCCAATCGTGTTGGAAAACTATTCCACATAAAATCTAAAGTCAATAATCATGTTGGAAAACTACTCCACATAAAATCTAAAGTCACCCAATCGTGTTGGAAAACTACTCCACATAAAATCTAAAGTCAATCATATTGGAAAACTACTCCACATAAAATCTAAAGTCACCCAATCGTGTTGGAAAACTATTCCACATAAAATCTAAAGTCACCCAATCGTGTTGGAAAACTATTCCACATAAAATCTAAAGTCACCCAATCGTGTTGGAAAACTACTCCACATAAAATCTAAAGTCACCCAATCGTGTTGGAAAGCTACTCCACATAAAATCTAAAGTCACCCAATCGTGTTGGAAAACTACTCCACATAAAATCTAAAGTCACCCAATCGTGTTGGAAGACTACTCCACATAAAATCTAAAGTCACCCAATCGTGTTGGATAACTATTCCACATAAAATCTAAAGTCAATCATGTTGGAAAACTACTCCACATAAAATCTAAAGTCACCCAATCGTGTTGGAAAACTATTCCACATAAAATCTAAAGTCACCCAATCGTGTTGGAAAACTATTCCACATAAAATCTAAAGTCAATCATGTTGGAAAACTACTCCACATAAAATCTAAAGTCACCCAATCGTGTTGGAAAACTATTCCACATAAAATCTAAAGTCACCCAATCGTGTTGGAAAACTACTCCACATAAAATCTAAAGTCACCCAATTGTGACGGGATCCAGATGAGATCCCGGTTTATCCGTTTGTTAGTTCACTCGTCCCCGCCGTGTATGAAAGATAAAGGAGTTTGTGCTGTTCGTCGTATATAATATTTGGGTATACAGATATAGATATAGGTATAGATATGAGATAATATGGTTGTTGTATACGGAAGGCGGGATACGGTAACTAAAGTCCCGGTCCTTCCCTAGCTAAACTATCTAACCTAAACTAGCACCAATATTGCACTGAGATAACTGAACTGATATGTTTACTGCCAAGTGGCTATATTGCACGGTTGGCCTTGTTACTCTACCTAATCGATGCCTTTCCCCCCTCTGATTGGTTGATACCCTTGTTGGCGCCCTTTGGAGTGTTCCCGTTCACTCCACCTGTTCTCTCTGGGTTAGGGGTTTGGCCCCTGACCCTCATTGTGTGCTTCTCCTTCCCATTCTTATTGGGGTGGCACGAGTTGGTTGATTACCCAATCTCATGGCTCCCAATATTGCTTATCAGCTTAACTTTATGGGGTGTTAGCGGGATTGAATAAGCTAACACTCCCCCCCATGCTATCTTCCCGGTAAGAAGATAGCATCAACCAAAAAAGTGCGCTACAATCCCGCTGGATCCCGATCTAGTATCGGGTGTGGGGTGGAATTCTTTTCTCTCGGAGCCGGCTTTCCAGGCCGCTCCCTATGGGTATGATAACGCTACCCTGTGTGCCTGGCATCTCATGTCGGGCCGATCGCGCTCACCTCTCACGCAACTTTTGTTTCCCCAACACTTCCGCCCTATCTCTTCTTCACTCTCATCCTAACTCTCTCATACACTCGGACCTCCTCGTCCCTCACTCAGCCTCTTATTCTCCCCCCCCACACTAGAATTGCGTCCGCACTCTCTCTGCACTTCGCTCTATTACTCCGTCCCTCAACCCCACTTTGACTACCTCATTCCTCCTGACGAATCTCCCCCCCCCCCTCTTGTGCCGTCGCACTCAAGAAGTGTGAAATTGTCTGGTGTCTCGTCCATAGTGCCATAGTCAGTTATCCCCCAGTCCCAGTAGCTAATTGAGAAAGGTTGTATGACTATAGTACTTACTCCGAACGTATATATTTGTAGATTACTAATTACTACGTACGTACATACAAATTGCACTTATATGATTATTTGCATTAATTAAATTTGTACTTAATAGTTCGTACGTCCCACGCGGCGCCTTCCAGGCGCACCACGTCCAAGTCTCAGTTTCTCTCCCTCGGCTCTGGGAACCTATCTGTTCCTCTGGGGATAGTTCCCCCTGGCGTCCTCTTCCCTGGGTCGTTTCTTGGTTACCACCGTTCCTCTAGGATCCGCTTTCTGCTTTCGGACCTTCGCCGCCACCTCCCTGCTGATCCCGGTCGTTGGCTCCTTGGGCGCTGGTGTTATTAGTGCCCGATATCGCTTCGCCGGTGGCCCCTCAGAGTGGCCCGGTTGTCTCCCTCTGGTGGCGTCCCATAGGATCATCTTCATTGCTTGTGGTACGTGCTCCGCCAAGAAATCCCTAAATTCCCTTCGGTTCTGTGGCGTCCACCTGTCCAAATATCTTTGCGTGTTCATCACTCCGGCGTACGACGCCGCCGTTGCTACCTCTTGGTAGGTAAACGGTAGCCTCCGCTTTATGATTTCCATGTGAGTCTCCTGATTGATAAGGAAGAAACCCCACTTGAACTCCTGGGCCTTCATGCGCTGACGCGTCATGGCCCCGACGTCGGCCCACTCCTCGAATCTTGTGAACTTCTCCTCGTCGTTCATCCAGTCGCACTCGCGTCCGTAGTGTCCCCGAAAGTGGCACTTTGGACATCGGTTATGCAACTGTGGACACGCCCCCATCCTGTGGCTTGGTTCTCGGCAGTAGAGACAAAAGGTTCCCTTCTGGAACCGGTACAAGCAGCTCCTTTCCTGGTGGGTCTGTCTCCCACAGTAGTCGCAGCCGAGTACCAATGTCTCCCGTCCCACCTCGTCTTTCGTCCCAAGCGATCTCCGCGGTCTGTGGAGTCGCTGGTAGGCGAACTTCTCCACATTGGTGTCTCTATCTACGTCGATCTCTCCGCCCCTCTCGGGCATCGTCTCCCCGAATACTATCCGTGGTGCCGTCCCCGGTTGCTCGCCCAACCTGATAGTGCTCCCCGCGAAATCCATCGCCGGCTCCTCGTGCACCCAGGTCCGCTTGCCGGATCTGTTCCAGAAGGCCCTCGCCCCACTGGCCGTCACCACCCTTCCGCCAACCCAGTCCGTGTCCGAGTGGCCTATCCTCTCGATGGGCGGCATCTCTCCGAACTCATCGTCGTCGTCCTCCTCCTCTGGCAGTGACTCCAACCCCGGTATCCCGATGGATCCACTATGTCCCTTCCCGCCTTGGCTCTCGCCCGTAGCTCTCCATCCCTCTAACTCCCTTAACTTCCTTGGCGGTTGGTCGCCTTCGGCGCCCGCTGGTATGGGCATCGTTTGCAACCCCGACGTCGACTGTTTCGGTGATCCCACCGTCCATCCCAGTTCTCGCCCTAGAGACTCCCCCGAACTCCCTGATGAAGTCCAATGAAGTTCGTCTAGGCCTGCCTGTTCCTCGAAGCCGTAACTCTGTGTCCTGGCCTCCTCTTCCCTCTCCTCTGCTTCTATCCTCTCCCATCTGGCGACTTCTTCCAGTCGCTTTGCTTCTCGTCTATCCGTTTCTAGCTGCTCCCATCTCTGATACGGCGTATCTGTCTCCCCGTCTACCAGATGCCGGCTGTTGTAGTACACCGACTCGCCCTTCAGCCCCGGGTGGTCTACCAGACCGTCGAAGGCCACTTTAAAGGCTCTCCTGTGGCTTAGGGGTGATCCCGATAACAGAAATGCCCCTGGTTCCCTCTCGATAACCACGGTCATGAATAAGTTAAGCAAACTTATCATCATCCAGTCCTCCTGCAGGATATATCGCTTCTGATATACCTTTATCGCTCCCCTGCGGAATTGATATACCTCCTGCTTTCCCGGTCTCGCTCCCCACTTTAGCGAGTTCGCTAGTTCTGCTCCGTATTCTTCCCTGAACTTCCCCCAGTCCATCGGTTTGTGGCATACGAGCCCCAATAATTGGCCCATTGCCACCGCCCCGCATTGGCCTGTGTTTTCGACTACCCCCAACCCATCCGGTGCCGTCATAGCCATAAAGACCTTCTGCATATCCAGGAGGTTGGTGGCGTCCGGACCGATGATTCTCTCCGCATCCTCGCGAATCGCCGATCCCACTTTCGTCGTTGACTTCTCTCTTACCAAGACTTGTACCGCTTTCGGTAACCGGTTTAATTTTGGCCCGTCCTTCTTCCCATATGTTCCTAGATCGAATAAGAAGATGTCCCCATTTGGCGCGGCCAAATGTAGGAGTATGGTCCTGGCCGACCCCGCCGTTCCTCGTCTCGAACCCGCCTCGTCTTCCACGGTTCCCTCGTTGTCTAGGATCATATATCCTCCTCTGTTGACGGACTCTATGAATCTCTTCCAGTCCTTCCTCGGTGATTCCCTCGGGTACTTCGGAATCCCGAACTTCGCCTCGTCCCCTTTCACCACGTAGTGGAAGTGTTGGAAGATCGCGTTGTCCAGCGACGGCGTCCCGTAGGTCCCGACCAGCCGCTGTTCGTGCATCTACCGGAAGTGATCCTGCAGCGCTCGTGCCGCGTGACCCCTTTCCAACCTCTCGTAGTATCCTCTCGTCTTCTCTTCCGGATGCCTCTCGGTGAAATCCACCAGTATCTCCTTTCCTCCTGACTCCGCCTTTCTCTTCCTGATCAACTTGCTCGCCATTCCGAACACTCACTCGCTCACCTGCAAGGTGGTGCCTTACCAAGGCGCAATACAGATGAGTGATGTATCTAGGATGTTCTGTACGGTTCGATAATGGCCTATTTCTTACTTAACTGCGCCTTTTAACCTAAATTATTACTAATTAATTTTGAAGCTAGTAAATGAGCGTAATTTACGATTTCTGTCCGTTACTTTTATTATGTTCTAGAATAACTTTCCTTGTGTTGCCATTATTTGTAACTTTCAGCCCTATTCTATTTATTCATCTATTTTAATTCTACTGTCCTACTACTTACTATTACCTATGGATTATTCTATTCTCTAATCCACATTCTGGCCTACTCTGTGGGCCTATGCAGTACAGCAGTATGCGTCGTGTGGCCACACGATTTACCCAGCTGTACTCATATGCCCCCCTCTCGCTACTAACTGCTAACTAATATCTATATCTTATATACCCCTTTTACCTCTTACTCTCTCTCTTCTAACTAACGGTACTACGTACCCTCTAACTCTAATTCTAACTAACTAACGGTACTACGTACCCTCTAACTCTCCTCTAACTAACGGTACTACGTACCCTCTAACTCTTCTCTAACTAACGGTACTACATACCCCCTAACTCTCTAACTAACTAGCGGTACTACGTACCCTCTAACTCTAACTAACTAGCGGTACTTACGTACCCTCTAACTCTCTAACTAACTAATGGTACTTACGTACCCTCTAACTCTCTAACTAACTAGCGGTACTACGTACCCTCTAACTCTAACTAACTAGCGGTACTTACGTACCCTCTAACTCTAACTAACTAGCGGTACTTACGTACCCTCTAACTCTCTAACTAACTAGCGGTACTACGTACCCTCTAACTCTAACTAACTAGCGGTACTTACGTACCCTCTAACTCTAACTAACTAGCGGTACTTACGTACCCTCTAACTCTAACTAACTAGCGGTACTTACGTACCCTCTAACTCTCTAACTAACTAGCGGTACTTACGTACCTCTTAACTAACTTCTGCCTACTAACTGCGTACCTACTATGTGCTTATTTATTTTATTTTATTTTCTATTTTTTTGTGTGGGAAGGGCGTCTCGCCCTCAATCCCACCCCCCTCAGTCCAAATCTTGTACGACTAAACTCTTCTCTAATTCCGCTAAGGTGCTCCTTCTAGCAGACAGCATTTCCCTACAGCTCTCCTGTAGGTTTTTCTGTCCTTCGCACCTATCTTACCACCTATCCGCACTTCTACCGATCGGACTCTTCCGTCCTCGTCGGAGTAAGTGCCTACAATTCTCGCCAACCGCCATTGGTTGTTGATGATAGTATCATCCGTAACGATTACGAGATCTCCCTCTCTTAACTCCCTATTTGGCTTCCTCCACTTACTCCTTTTATGGAGTGTGGGTAGGTATTCCTCGACCCACCTCCTCCAATACTCTGCGCTTATTGCTTTAGCGACTTTCCAACTTTGGCGGGAGTGTATGTCATCTGGGTCTACACCCTGCATATCGATGGTCGCTGGCCTTTCCATCAGGAAATGGCTAGGCGTCAGCACGTCTAATGACTCAGGGTCATCATTCTCCGGATATAGCGGTCTGCTATTGATGATCCCCTCGCACTTCGCAAGTACTGTCCGTAAGACGTCCTCAGTGACCATGTGGGTGTTCATTAGCTTCGTCATTAGACGCTTTGAACTGCCCACCAGTCTCTCGACGCATCCTAGTGTATGTGGTGCATACGGCGTCCTTCTCTCCCACTTTACTTGTCGTCGTCTCATGGCTGCCCTGACTTCTTCTCCCTCCAAGATGTCCAAGGCCTCTGCCATCTCACTCTCTGCGCCCACAAAGTTGGTGCCATTGTCGCTGTATATCACTGCGATCGTCCCACCTTTGCGGTCTCTAAACCTTTCTAAGGCATTAATGAATGCTGATGCGGTTGCATCTTGGGCGAGTTCTATCCCTACCGCCCGTGTGTTGTTGCATACGAAGATAATGCCGTAGCGTTTCTCCGTGTGTCGCATCACTTTGATCTTTATCGGCCCGAACATGTCCACACCGCAATGCGTAAATGGCGGGTCGTGTTGTCTTACCCTACTCGCCGGTAGTGGCGCCATCTCCTGTATGGCTCGCTCCTTCTTCGCTCGTCGGCAGGTCTGGCACTGCCCCACTACCGCTTTTACCTTCTTCCTCAGCTGTTTGACCCAATAGGTCCTCCTTATCTCTGTGAGGGTTCGGTTGGTGCCCCCATGTAATATCGATTTGTGGGAGTCCCAGATAATCTGGTGGACTATTGGCGATCCTGTGGGAATGATGATGGGTTTCGGTGGTACGACTATGCTGTTGTTGTATCCCACCCTAGAATTCATTACTAGAATCCCGTCGTCATTGAGTTGTGGCGACAGCGTAATCAGCTCGCTGTCCCGTCGGAGGTGCTGTTGGTTACCGACGCGTTCCACCTCGTCGCCATAGTTCTTCCGTTGTTCATAGCGGATCACTGCCTTGGCCGCTCCTTCCAGATCTATGGTTGTCCTGATCTTCTTGTCCTTGCCAACTCCCGCAAGGAAATTCCCGAAGGCTCTCCAGTACGCCACTAGTTTCTTGGTCTTATACCAACTAGAACTGTAGCTGAGGAGTTTATCCGTCGGGTTATCGCACAGTTCTCGTCCTGGTTGCACATCCCTAATCTCCCTCACCATCTGGGAGTATATCTCTTCTCCCTCTGAATCTCCCTCTTCTCCCTCTGACACTACTTCTGAGCCCGGATCCACCTTTCTCATCGGCGGCCAGGCCTCCTCGTCGCTCAGAAATTGTGGCCCATGTTGCCACAATACTTCCTTCTTCAAGAAAGTGTGGCGTACCACGCCCCTCGACAACAAGTCCGCTGGGTTCTCGTCCGTTGGGCAGTAGTGCCACCTTTCCAGTTCTGTGCTCGCCCTTATTTCATCCACTCTATTCGCGACGAATATCGGGTATCTCGTCCTTTCATTGTGTAGCCAACCAAGCACTACGATGGAGTCCGTCCAGTAGTGTGTCTCTACTATGTTGGGAATAGTATCCACTAGGTAGGCTGTGGCTCTAACTCCTAGTCTCGCAGCTGTCAATTCTAACTTGGGAACTGATGCTGAATCTGGCGGCGTTGACTTTGCTTTGCTAAAGGCTAATCTGGGCTTATGAGCCCCCTCTCGTTGTACTAAGTAGAGTGCCGCTCCGTACGCTTCCAACGACGCGTCGGAGAACATGTGTAGGTCCAGATTCGTCATGTTCCCATCCGGGAAATACACTCGTGGCATGTTGTATGTTCCCATCTCCTCCAAGTCTCCTGTCCACTTGCTCCACTGTTTCTTGATTTTCTCTGGTACCTCTACGTCCCACTCATCCTTCAGTTTGTATACTCTCTTGAGTATCTGTTTCCCCGTGACTAATAATGGGGATGCTAGGCCTAGGGGATCGTATATCCTTGCTATATACGATACATAGCCCCTCTTCGTGTGGATGTCTGCGCCCTCCTGGCTCAGCTGATACTTTAGTTCGTCTGTCTCTCTATCCCACACGATTCCCAATGCCTTCTGTTGAGATTCTGTTCTCTTAATCGCCATGTCCTGCCCTTTGACTGTTGTGGGATTATCCATGGTCGATTCTGGCCTCTTGTCCTCTATCGCCTTGATAAATTCTTCCGAACTGGATTGGAATTTGGTCAGGTTAAAGCCGGATCCTTTTAGGATGTCGCGAACCTCGCGCCCTGTGTCCAGTATCTCCTTAACCGTATTTCCAGACTCCATTCCGTCGTCTACGTAGAAGCCGCGTCGAATCATATCGACGGCCCTACTGCTGTATCTATCTTCCTTCCCCTTCACTGTGTCTCTCACTGCCATAGTTGTCGTAAATGAAGACGACTTGGCCCCCATGTTTTGTACTACCATCTTATATGCCGGTATTATCGACGGTTCTTCCTCGCCGTTATACCATAAGAAGCGTTGACTGTCGCTATCTTCTTCCGTTACACGGACTTGGTTGAACATGCCTTCTATGTCACACGTGAAGGCGTGTTTCCCATTTCTAAATCTAAGTAACACCTCTATGCCCGAATTGTATATGTTTGGGCCTTCTAACAGGTAGTCGTTTAAGCATTTTCCGTCGGTCTTTGCCGATGCGTCGACTACCATCCGTAGTTTACCTTTCTTTGGATCTAAAGCCACGTGTAGTGGCAGGTAATATGTCCTATCCGTGTTCGGCTCGTCGACCAGTAACTCCACGGCCCATCCTTTCTCGACGTACTTCTTAATCGTTCTGTGGATGTACTCATTCTTCTCTGGGCTCCGTTTTAGTGTTTGTTTCAGCTTGCGGAGTCTCGTGAGTACCATCCCCCTATTGTCGGGCAGCGGTATCTTCGGTAGTTTCCATACCATTCCTATAGTATACCGCCCCTCATTGCATGTCATCGATTCCTCCACGCTTTGTAAAGCCTGCTTGTCTTCTACTGAGGTCCCGACCCCGGTTTCTTTCAGTCCCTCGAAATCCTGTCTGAGCAGTCTTTTAAGCTGCTCCTCTGCTCCCTCGTCACCCATTTCCTGCATTGTTCCCGTGAACATGCATCCTGATGTCTCCAACATCCTAAATGGTATCTTGCTCTTAATTGGACCACTCAGCGTCCACCCGAATGGTGTTAATATGGCCACCGGGTCACTCTGCTTGTCTTCGCCGAAGACCGTTTGCATTCTTTCGTGGGCCGTTGGGCAGTCCATACCTACTATGATGGACACCTTCCTAACGTCCACGTCTGGGATTAAGAAGTCAATGTCGTCCAGGAATTTATACTGCTCGACCTCGATGTTGGTTGGCCGCCTGGCATTGATATTAATTGACTCTATCACTTGGATGGGGTCGATGGTTGCCCCATAGTCGCATCCTGGTGCCACTGCTGCAATTGCGCACCGCCCTTTTCTCATCTCCAGGATCTCATCTTTGCTAGAGATGGTTGTTACCGCCATTCTGCTTGGCCTCGTTCTCAATCCTATCTCTTCGGCCACCCATTCCTCAACTAGTGTGAAGGCAGCTCCACTATCAACCAGCATTAGTGTTGTTACTGATCGGTTGCCTTCCCCAATCACTCGCACGGGTACTACTCCAAGTAACACCGTTCCTCTCTTCTTCGCCCCTACCGTGCTCGTCGCCATCGTTTGGCCTCTCCTTTGACCAAACTTGACCGGCTTCTCCTTGCATTCCCTTGCTCTATGTCCACTCATTACACATCGCGAGCAGATTTTGTTGCTGAACGCATAATCTATCTGATCTTGCCTAGGTAGCGCCTGCCAGTACCTGCAGTTCATGGTTTGATGAAGCGCATTTGCGTGTAGCTGGCATTTGCTCTTTGGGTCGTAGCCCTCTTTATACAGCGCATTGCGTATCGCAGTTGCGTTCGTACCAAAGTCCCTACTATTCTTATTGTTTGGATTCGGCCTAGTGGACATACTGGGGTTATGTTTATTCATGTTGTTATTGTTTCCCTGTCCGTTCCATGGTGTTGTCTTATCCTCGGCTAGCTGTTGACTTGCAGTCCCCTGCGTCGCTGCGTATGGCAATGATTGCCTGAGTCTCGGTAATGCGTTTGATGTATTGTGCTCTGGTTTCGGTCTATGGTAGTCTGTCTTCGGTCCCTTTCCCAGGCTATCTTCACTATAGACTGGGTCAGTTATTAGTTCAGCCTCGTAGTTTAAGAAGTTTGACATTTCTTCTAAACCCGGTTCCGCACCCTTCTTATCTCGAGTGGAGAAGGCGATTTTCCTCCACTTGTTGCGCAGCCAGTTTGGTAGTGCCTGCGCCATCGTGGTGATGTTGTTGGACGCGTTGAGCTCGTATGGCGCGTCTAGCGTCTTCAGCACGATCAGCGCCTTTTCTACTTTGTTAGCGAACGTTTTAATGCTAACGGGATTATCCTGTAGGCCACCCGATGTTATGCCTCTCAGCGTTTGCCTGATGATCTTGGCCAGGTGCCCGTATTCCCTATCCAGTGCCCGCCATGCTGTTGTGAAGCCGCCCTCTATTCCTTGATATTGCCTCACGATATCGTATGCTGGGCCTCCCGTGTATACTTGCAGATACTTTAGGCACTCCGCCTGCATCAAGTTTTTTGTTAGTATTTCGTTACTATACATGCGCCGAAACTGTAGATATTCTTCCGGCCTGCTCCCATCGAATTTGAATGGTTCCACGGGTGGTAGCTCGATCCTCGTTTTCAACGCATCGATCAACGTGGCCATCCCCATCGCCTGTGCTTCCAATGGGTTCGACGGATGTTGTGTAGTTTCTCCTGTCTGGCACGGTTCGTCCGTCCTATTTCTTGACTTTCTCTGACTTGGGTATGTCATCGGGGGTAGCGGCCCCCTCCATATATCTGTATCACACGACCTGTTCTCATCCAAGGGTCTCGTTGTTCTTGCTCCTATCGGGGTATATTGTTGATATTGTGATGGGGGAATGTCACCCTGTCCCCCCCCCCCCCCCCCGCCGGTATGTTTGGTACTGGGGTTGATGTTAATATGTTGGGGCCCATACACCTATCCGCAATAATTCCCCCCTCCCCTGGGTATATGTTATGTCCCTGCATGCTGTAGTCATACTGCTGTACTGGTACCGGTATAGGCCTACCAGCTTCTGGCCTACCCGCCGGTATGTATTCCGCGACTTCCGGGTTTAATCCCGTTGCCCGCACTATCCTATCCCCTACATTGCCTCTCTCAGTATGGCCTATGGTATGTGCAGTAAGGCCTACAGTATGTCCTACAGTCTGCATGTGTCGCTCGGGATCGAAGTTTATTCTTCTCGAATAATCCTCCCCGCGGCTACCGTATTCTCGATCGATAGGTGTATTCCGTTGGAAAGTTTCTCTTCGACCCCCCCTCTCTACTGTTCTCGTCTTCGTACCGGTATATCGCGTACCCCTCCATCGGCGCGTAATGCGCCTCGCCGGGTCGCATCTCTCCGGGGCGACGGCAATCTCCCGGAGTCCGACCCCACTGATTCTCCGTTCTCATCTCAACTACCGACGGCTCGCTATCCGTCCTCGCTCTTCTATCGTTCGCGGCGATACCTCTACTACTGTCTTCTCTTCTTCTCCTTTCAGTGGAGTATTCCCGCTCGTGAGATCTCTCGTCGACCTCCCGGTTAAACCCCACTGTTCTTTTTCCCTCTTCTGATCAGGCTCGACGCTTCGTCCGCCCTCTTACGACGTCAACCTGTCTCTCTCTGCTCGGTCGCACGCCGCTGGGGATACTCGCAATCCCCCTATTACTTTCCGTCGCCGGTTGTTGCGGTTTACCAATTTCGGCCCGCGCATTATCCGCTGACGGCTGTGGGACACTCTCTGCCCCCCCCCCTTTCGCCGCTAACTCGCTGTTGTGGGGTTCTCGTAGCCCCCCCCACTCGCACATCTAACTTCGCTACTCCTCACCCCTCTACTATATCCCTCTCCAGTCGACACATCAACCCTACCGCGGTCGGGTCTATTCACCCCCGCCTCTCCCTCTGCTATTGCGTGGCCTACCAGGCCCTCTACTCCCTGCCTACCAACTATGTGGCCTACCAGGCCCTCGCTGGGTCTATTCAACCCAGCCACTCCCTGCCTACCAACTACCTGGCCTACCAGGCCCTCGCTGGGTCTACCTAACCCAGCTACTCCCTGCCTACCAACTGTGTGGCCTACCAGGCCCTCGCTGGGTCTATTCAACCCAGCCACTCCCTGCCTACCAACTACGTGACCTACCAGGCCCTCGCTGGGTCTACCTAACCCAGCTACTTCCGGCCCACCAACTGTACGACCTACCAGGTCCCCGTCTGTCTGGCTATACACGCCCGACGTGTTTACGTTAATAGCACTCATATTGGAAACGGAATTAATTTGTTCGTTCGAAATAAAATCATTTGAATTACTTTGCGCGACTACACTATCTGAATTATTTTGTAAATTCGGGCTCGGATCATTATTTAAATTATTTGGATTATTTTGTGTAATTGCGTTACTTAAATTATTTTGTAGGTTCGAATTTGGGTTATTATTTTGATTATTTGGATTATTTTGTATAGCTGCATTAATATTAGAATTATTTTCTACGTTAATATTAGGGTTGTTCTGATTTAAATTTAAATTACTATCACTAGGCAAAGTATTTCCTGCAATAAAGGTTTGATTAGAATTATCCCATACGGTACTATTAATATTAACCACGTCTACTGTACCATTATCATTATTACCCCCCCCCCCCCCCCCCCCCGCCCGCACGGTCACACCAGTTTTGGGTCTGTCGTGCGGTCCCCGCAAGTGGGGCATTAATAAATGTATCCACGGCCCCCGGCTCCTCAAAAATACTCGAGCCAGCCTCGCTCTCAGACGCCCCCATCTGCGCCAGTTCCACCTCACGCGTGTGTACAGCTTCATACTCTACGAGTTTGTCTCGCTGTTTCTCCAATTCTTTTCGCTCACGCTCCACTTTTGCTATTTTATCCATAGCCTCCCGTTCGCTCTGCTCGGCCAATTCCATCTCTCTCCTAATCCCCTCCCTTCGCCTCACCTCAAGCTCTCTACGCTCACTCTCCTCCCTCGCTTCACGCTCTCTGCGTTCACTTTCCTCCCTCGCCTCACGCTTCTCGCGTTCGCTTTTCTCTCTCGCCACACGCTCCTCTTGTTCCTTCAACTCTATTTCATCATACTCCCTAAGGCTCCTCACGGCCCTTTCGGCCCTCTCTCTTGTCTCTCTAATCGACGCCATTTCCCTCTCTAGCAGCACTCTCCCTTCCTCTAGCCGTCTACCTACTTCTCTATTACCTTGCACTGCTAGATTGAGACGGTACCTAGCGTCTATCTCTCTCACCCGTCTTTCTTTCGCGGAGGATGTAGCAGACTTCTCGGTTGTGAAGGATTCCCTCCGCCTTCTCGATCTACTAACTTTCCCCCTCCTCCCGGAACTCCCTCCGACCGACGAGAACGAATCCGCGGGGTCAACCTCGGATTCGCCCTCCTCAGGTCTGTTCCAACCCACTAATTTTATACCCCGGGCATCGATTAAATATGGCCCTATGTACACTACACTAGGTTGTATACCCCCATGCCGCCATGAGTCATACAGTTCCTCGGCAACCCTTCTCGCTCTCTCCTCGGCCAATTCTCTCTGCCCGAAACGCATTAGATAGTATAAATGTCTGTCCGACTTACCTAGTCCTGACTTCAGTTTTACCTCGTCTATCGTTTTCCCCTTTCTGGCCTCCTCTAGTAGTCTCCGGGTCGCGTTGTAGGCCCGTCGAAGTCGATCAGAGACCCCGACGTCCTCGTCGCCGACCTCTCCTCCATCTCTCCGGGTTCGACGTCGTACCGGCGGCCCCACCGTCGCCGTTCCGGTGGGCCGTCCGTCGCCCTCGGCCTGTGCCTGGCCGGCGACATCGGTATCGACATCTCCGACGTCTCTCCGGGTCCGGCGTCGTACCGTCGGCCCCACCGTCGCCGTCTCGGTGGGCCGTTCGTCGCTCTCGGCCTGTGGCTGGCCCGCGACATCGGCACGTCGACCCTCGTTCCGTGTCGACTCGTCTCTTTCTCCCTCGAGCTCGTTCTCTCTATCCTCCGACTCGACTCCCCTTCCTCTTGACTCGGCTTCTGACTCCAGACGGCCCCCCTCATCTTGAATCTCCGGTTCGCCCGTTACCGATGGCTCCGGCGTCGTGGGCCTGTATCGCCTGGTTGCGGCCTCGCGGATCGTTAGCTCTTCGTCCGGGGTCCGCGTCGGTGTTGTCTCACCCGACTGACTCATCTCTCTTTATCTCTAGATTGGTCGCTGAGTTTAGTTAGCTAGGGCGGCAGCTCTGATTTAGTTACTGTGACGGGATCCAGATGAGATCCCGGTTTATCCGTTTGTTAGTTCACTCGTCCCCGCCGTGTATGAAAGATAAAGGAGTTTGTGCTGTTCGTCGTATATAATATTTGGGTATACAGATATAGATATAGGTATAGATATGAGATAATATGGTTGTTGTATACGGAAGGCGGGATACGGTAACTAAAGTCCCGGTCCTTCCCTAGCTAAACTATCTAACCTAAACTAGCACCAATATTGCACTGAGATTACTGAACTGATATGATTACTGCCAAGTGGCTATATTGCACGGTTGGCCTTGTTACTCTACCTAATCGATGCCTTTCCCCCCTCTGATTGGTTGATACCCTTGTTGGCGCCCTTTGGAGTGTTCCCGTTCACTCCACCTGTTCTCTCTGGGTTAGGGGTTTGGCCCCTGACCCTCATTGTGTGCTTCTCCTTCCCATTCTTATTGGGGTGGCACGAGTTGGTTGATTACCCAATCTCATGGCTCCCAATATTGCTTATCGGCTTAACTTTATGGGGTGTTAGCGGGATTGAATAAGCTAACACCAATCGTGTTGGAAAACTATTCCACATAAAATCTAAAGTCAATCATGTTGGAAAACTACTCCACATAAAATCTAAAGTCACCCAATCGTGTTGGAAAACTATTCCACATAAAATCTAAAGTCACCCAATCGTGTTGGAAAACTATTCCACATAAAATCTAAAGTCACCCAATCGTGTTGGAAAATTACTCCACATAAAATCTAAAGTCACCCAATCGTGTTGGAAAACTATTCCACATAAAATCTAAAGTCAATCATGTTGGAAAACTACTCCACATAAAATCTAAAGTCACCCAATCGTGTTAGAAAACTATTCCACATAAAATCTAAAGTCACCCAATCGTGTTGGAAAACTATTCCACATAAAATCTAAAGTCACCCAATCGTGTTGGAAAACTACTCCACATAAAATCTAAAGTCACCCAATCATGTTGGAAAACTACTCCACATAAAATCCAAAGTCACCCAATCGTGTTGGAAAACTACTCCACATAAAATCCAAACTCACCCAATCGTGTTGGAAAACTACTCCACATAAAATCTAAAGTCACCCAATCGTGTTGGAAAACTACTCCACATAAAATCTAAAGTCACCCAATCGTGTTGGAAAACTACTCCACATAAAATCCAAAGTCACCCAATCGTGTTGGAAAACTATTCCACATAAAATCTAAAGTCACCCAATCGTGTTGGAAAACTACTCCACATAAAATCTAAAGTCACCCAATCGTGTTGGAAAACTATTCCACATAAAATCTAAAGTCAATCATGTTGGAAAACTACTCCACATAAAATCTAAAGTCACCCAATCGTGTTGGAAAACTACTGCACATAAAATCTAAAGTCACCCAATCGTGTTGGAAAACTACTCCACATAAAATCTAAAGTCACCCAATCGTGTTGGAAAACTACTCCACATAAAATCTAAAGTCACCCAATCGTGTTGGAAAACTACTCCACATAAAATCTAAAGTCACCCAATCGTGTTGGAAAACTATTACACATAAAATCTAAAGTCACCCAATCGTGTTGGAAAACTATTCCACATAAAATCTAAAGTCACCCAATCGTGTTGGAAAACTACTCCACATAAAATCTAAAGTCACCCAATCGTGTTGGAAAACTATTACACATAAAATCTAAAGTCACCCAATCGTGTTGGAAAACTACTCCACATAAAATCTAAAGTCACCCAATCGTGTTGGAAAACTACTCCACATAAAATCTAAAGTCACCCAATCGTGTTGGAAAACTACTCCACATAAAATCTAAAGTCACCCAATCGTGTTGGAAAACTATCCCACATAAAATCTAAAGTCACCCAATCGTGTTGGAAAACTACTCCACATAAAATCTAAAGTCACCCAATCGTGTTGGAAAACTATTACACATAAAATCTAAAGTCAATCATGTTGGAAAACTACTCCACATAAAATCTAAAGTCACCCAATCGTGTTGGAAAACTATTCCACATAAAATCTAAAGTCACCCAATCGTGTTGGAAAACTATTCCACATAAAATCTAAAGTCACCCAATCGTGTTGGAAAACTACTCCACATAAAATCTAAAGTCACCCAATCGTGTTGGAAAACTATTCCACATAAAATCTAAAGTCACCCAATCGTGTTGGAAAACTACTCCTCATAAAATCTAAAGTCACCCAATCGTGTTGGAAAACTATTCCACATAAAATCTAAAGTCACCCAATCGTGTTGGAAAATTACTCCACATAAAATCTAAAGTCACCCAATCGTGTTGGAAAACTATTCCACATAAAATCTAAAGTCAATCATGTTGGAAAACTACTCCACATAAAATCTAAAGTCACCCAATCGTGTTAGAAAACTATTCCACATAAAATCTAAAGTCACCCAATCGTGTTGGAAAACTATTCCACATAAAATCTAAAGTCACCCAATCGTGTTGGAAAACTACTCCACATAAAATCTAAAGTCACCCAATCATGTTGGAAAACTACTCCACATAAAATCCAAAGTCACCCAATCGTGTTGGAAAACTACTCCACATAAAATCCAAACTCACCCAATCGTGTTGGAAAACTACTCCACATAAAATCTAAAGTCACCCAATCGTGTTGGAAAACTACTCCACATAAAATCTAAAGTCACCCAATCGTGTTGGAAAACTACTCCACATAAAATCCAAAGTCACCCAATCGTGTTGGAAAACTATTCCACATAAAATCTAAAGTCACCCAATCGTGTTGGAAAACTACTCCACATAAAATCTAAAGTCACCCAATCGTGTTGGAAAACTATTCCACATAAAATCTAAAGTCAATCATGTTGGAAAACTACTCCACATAAAATCTAAAGTCACCCAATCGTGTTGGAAAACTACTGCACATAAAATCTAAAGTCACCCAATCGTGTTGGAAAACTACTCCACATAAAATCTAAAGTCACCCAATCGTGTTGGAAAACTACTCCACATAAAATCTAAAGTCACCCAATCGTGTTGGAAAACTACTCCACATAAAATCTAAAGTCACCCAATCGTGTTGGAAAACTATTACACATAAAATCTAAAGTCACCCAATCGTGTTGGAAAACTATTCCACATAAAATCTAAAGTCACCCAATCGTGTTGGAAAACTACTCCACATAAAATCTAAAGTCACCCAATCGTGTTGGAAAACTATTACACATAAAATCTAAAGTCACCCAATCGTGTTGGAAAACTACTCCACATAAAATCTAAAGTCACCCATCGTGTTGGAAAACTACTCCACATAAAATCTAAAGTCACCCAATCGTGTTGGAAAACTACTCCACATAAAATCTAAAGTCACCCAATCGTGTTGGAAAACTATCCCACATAAAATCTAAAGTCACCCAATCGTGTTGGAAAACTACTCCACATAAAATCTAAAGTCACCCAATCGTGTTGGAAAACTATTACACATAAAATCTAAAGTCAATCATGTTGGAAAACTACTCCACATAAAATCTAAAGTCACCCAATCGTGTTGGAAAACTATTCCACATAAAATCTAAAGTCACCCAATCGTGTTGGAAAACTATTCCACATAAAATCTAAAGTCACCCAATCGTGTTGGAAAACTACTCCACATAAAATCTAAAGTCACCCAATCGTGTTGGAAAACTATTCCACATAAAATCTAAAGTCACCCAATCGTGTTGGAAAACTACTCCTCATAAAATCTAAAGTCACCCAATCGTGTTGGAAAACTATTCCACATAAAATCTAAAGTCACCCAATCGTGTTGGAAAACTACTCCACATAAAATCTAAAGTCACCCAATCGTGTTGGAAAACTACTCCTCATAAAATCTAAAGTCACCCAATCGTGTTGGAAAACTATTCCACATAAAATCTAAAGTCACCCAATCGTGTTGGAAAACTATTCCACATAAAATCTAAAGTCACCCAATCGTGTTGGAAAACTATTCCACATAAAATCTAAAGTCACCCAATCGTGTTGGAAAACTACTCCACATAAAATCTAAAGTCACCCAATCGTGTTGGAAAACTACTCCACATAAAATCTAAAGTCACCCAATCGTGTTGGAAAACTACTCCACATAAAATCTAAAGTCACCCAATCGTGTTGGAAAACTACTCCACATAAAATCTAAAGTCACCCAATCGTGTTGGAAAACTACTCCACATAAAATCTAAAGTCACCCAATCGTGTTGGAAAACTACTCCACATAAAATCTAAAGTCACCCAATCGTGTTGGAAAACTATTCCACATAAAATCTAAAGTCACCCAATCGTGTTGGAAAACTATTCCACATAAAATCTAAAGTCACCCAATCGTGTTGGAAAACTACTCCACATAAAATCTAAAGTTACCCAATCGTGTTGGAAAACTACTCCACATAAAATCCAAAGTCACCCAATCGTGTTGGAAAACTACTCCACATAAAATCCAAAGACACCCAATCGTGTTGGAAAACTACTCCACATAAAATCTAAAGTCACCCAATCGTGTTGGAAAACTATTCCACATAAAATCCAACATGAAGATCCATGCTAAAGGCTTTGCTCACTTCGTGCTGCGCGAAGGCCCCACGAACTTGTGTCTACCTTTGTCTACCATTGTCGACATTGTCTACCTTTGACTCATTTACATTTATTCAATATTTAGTGTACACTTTTTTTTACAATTTTAGGCGAAACAAGTCAATGATAATTTATTGGCTATTCAACCGGGATTCAAAGGCGGTCTTTTGGACGGTATCAAACAGTTTCAGACAGATTTACACGATTATGTTGGGGTCTATAAAAGTCGTGGACCAATGGAAGCAGGAATTAAACCTAGAGAAGCTTCTGATAGGTGGGTGAATGTGGTCCCTTCAATGATTAATACATTTTCCTAATATATTATCTTCTTGTTATCTATTCTGTATTTATGTTCAGTTTAACTTAATTGTTTGCTGCAATAATAATAAGATCAACATAACAGCTGTCTGCGGGATTCGTGTGAAATTTGTTGCGTTTCAAATTAAAGATGGAATAAGTTGTGATGAACAGATGAACACAATGAACGCAATTTGCATACAAATTGCATTTGAATGTCAATTGCATTGTGGCACACACAAGATGACCCCAAATAGATGACCCAAACCAGATGACCCAAACTAGATGACACAAATTAGATGGCCCAAACTAGATGACCCAAATTAGATGGCCCAAACTAGATAACCCAAACTAGATGACCCAAACTAGATGACCCAAACTAGATGACCCAAACTAGATAACCCAAACTAGATGACCCAAACTAGATAACCCAAACTAGATGACCTAAATTAGATAACCCAAACTAGATGACCCAAACTATATGACCCAAATTAGATGACCCAAACTAGATGACCCAAACTAGATGACCCAAACTATATGACCCAAACTAGATGACCCAAACCAGATGACCCAAACTAGATGACCCAAACTAGATGACCCAAACTAGATGACCCAAACTAGATGACACAAATTATATGACCCAAACTAGATGACCCAAACCAGATGACCCAAACTAGATGACCCAAACTAGATGACCCAAACTAGATGACACAAATTATATGACCCAAACTAGATAACCCAAACCAGATGACCCAAACTAGATAACCCAAATTAGATGGCCCAAACTAGATGACCCAAACTAGATGACCTAAACTAGATGACCCAAACTAGATGACACAAATTATATGGCCCAAACTAGATAACCCAAACTATATGACCCAAACTAGATGACCCAAACCAGATGACCCAAACTAGATGACCCAAACTAGATGACCCAAACTAGATGACACAAATTATATGACCCAAACTAGATAACCCAAACTAGATGACCCAAATTAGATGACCCAAACTAGATGACCCAAACTAGATGACCCAAACTATATGACCCAAACTAGATGACCCAAACCAGATGACCCAAACTAGATGACCCAAACTAGATGACCCAAACTAGATGACACAAATTATATGACCCAAACTAGATGACCCTAACCAGATGACCCAAACTAGATGACCCAAACTAGATGACCCAAACTAGATGACACAAATTATATGACCCAAACTAGATAACCCAAACCAGATGACCCAAACTAGATAACCCAAATTAGATGGCCCAAACTAGATGACCCAAACTAGATGACCTAAACTAGATGACCCAAACTAGATGACACAAATTATATGGCCCAAACTAGATAACCCAAACTAGGTGACCCAAACTAGATGACCCAAACTAGATGACACAAATTATATGACCCAAACTAGATAACCCAAACTAGATGACCCAAATTAGATGACCCAAACCAGATGACCCAAACTAGATGACCCAAACTAGATGACCCAAACTAGATGACACAAATTATATGACCCAAACTAGATAACCCAAACTAGATGACCCAAACTAGATGACACAAATTATATGACCCAAACTAGATGACCCAAACCAGATGACCCAAACTAGATGACCCAAACTAGATGACCCAAACTAGATGACACAAATTATATGACCCAAACTAGATAACCCAAACTAGATGACCCAAACTAGATGACACAAATTATATGACCCAAACTAGATAACCCAAACTAGATGACACAAATTATATGACCCAAACTAGATAACCCAAACTAGATGACCCAAATTAGATGACCCAAACCAGATGACCCAAACTAGATGACCCAAACTAGATGACCCAAACTAGATGACACAAATTATATGACCCAAACTAGATAACCCAAACTAGATGACCCAAACTAGATGACACAAATTATATGACCCAAACTAGATGACCCAAACCAGATGACCCAAACTAGATGACACAAATTATATGACCCAAACTAGATAACCCAAACTAGATGACCCAAACTAGATGACACAAATTATATGACCCAAACTAGATGACCCAAACCAGATGACCCAAACTAGATGACCCAAACTAGATGACCCAAACTAGATGACCCAAATTATATGACCCAAACTAGATAACCCAAACTAGATGACACAAATTATATGACCCAAACTAGATAACCCAAACTAGATGACCCAAATTAGATGACCCAAACTAGATGACACAAATTATATGACCCAAACTAGATAACCCAAACTAGATGACCCAAACTAGATGACACAAATTATATGACCCAAACTAGATAACCCAAACTAGATGGCCCAAACTAGATGACCCAAACTAGATGACCCAAACCAGATGACCCAAACTAGATGACCCAAACTAGATGACCCAAACTAGATGACACAAATTATATGACCCAAACTAGATAACCCAAACTAGATGACCCAAATTAGATGACCCAAACCAGATGACCCAAACTAGATGACCCAAACTAGATGACCCAAACTAGATGACACAAATTATATGACCCAAACTAGATAACCCAAACTAGATGACCCAAACTAGATGACACAAATTATATGACCCAAACTAGATGACCCAAACCAGATGACCCAAACTAGATGACCCAAACTAGATGACCCAAACTAGATGACACAAATTATATGACCCAAACTAGATAACCCAAACTAGATGACCCAAACTAGATGACACAAATTATATGACCCAAACTAGATAACCCAAACTAGATGACCCAAATTAGATGACCCAAACTAGATGACACAAATTATATGACCCAAACTAGATAACCCAAACTAGATGACCCAAACTAGATGACACAAATTATATGACCCAAACTAGATAACCCAAACTAGATGACCCAAACTAGATGACCCAAACTAGATGACACAAATTATATGACCCAAACTAGATAACCCAAACTAGATGACCCAAACTAGATGACACAAATTATATGACCCAAACTAGATAACCCAAACTAGATGACCCAAACTAGATGACCCAAACTAGATGACCCAAACTAGATGACCTAAACTAGATGACCCCAAATATATGACCCAAACCAGATGACCCAAACTAGATAACCCAAACTAGATGACCCAAACTAGGTGACCCAAATTAGATGGCCCAAACTAGATGACCCAAACTAGATGACCCAAACTAGATGACCCAAATTAGATGGCCCAAATTAGATGACCCAAACTAGATGACCCAAACTAGATGACCTAAACTAGATGACCCCAAATAGATGACCCAAACCAGATGACCCAAACTAGATAACCCAAATTAGATGGCCCAAACTAGATGACCCAAACTAGATTACCTAAACTAGATGACCCAAATTAGATGGCCCAAACTAGATGACCCAAACTAGATGACCCAAATTAGATGGCCCAAACTAGATGACCCAAACTAGATTACCTAAACTAGATGACCCAAATTAGATGGCCCAAACTAGATGACCCAAACCAGATGACCCAAACTAGATGACACAAATTATATGGCCCAAATTAGATGACCCAAACTAGATGACCCAAACTAGATGACCCAAATTAGATGGCCCAAATTAGATGACCCAAACTAGATGACCCAAACTAGATGACCCAAATTAGATGGCCCAAATTAGATGACCCAAACTAGATGACCCAAACTAGATGACCTAAACTAGATGACCCCAAATAGATGACCCAAATTAGATGACCCAAACTAGATGACACAAATTATATGGCCCAAATTAGATGACCCAAACTAGATGACCCAAACTAGATGACCCAAACTAGATGACCTAAACTAGATGACCCCAAATATATGACCCAAACCAGATGACCCAAACTAGATAACCCAAACTAGATGACCCAAACTAGGTGACCCAAATTAGATGGCCCAAACTAGATGACCCTAACTAGATGACCCAAACTAGATGACCTAAACTAGATGACCCCAAATAGATGACCCAAACCAGATGTCCCAAACTAGATAACCCAAATTAGATGGCCCAAACTAGATGACCCAAACTAGATGACCTAAACTAGATGACCTAAACTAGATGACCCCAAATATATGACCCAAACCAGATGACCCAAACTAGATAACCCAAACTAGATGACCCAAACTAGGTGACCCAAATTAGATGGCCCAAACTAGATGACCCTAACTAGATGACCCAAACTAGATGACCTAAACTAGATGACCCCAAATAGATGACCCAAACCAGATGTCCCAAACTAGATAACCCAAATTAGATGGCCCAAACTAGATGACCCAAACTAGATGACCTAAACTAGATGACCTAAACTAGATGACCCCAAATAGATGACCCAAACCAGATGTCCCAAACTAGATAACCCAAATTAGATGGCCCAAACTAGATGACCCAAACTAGATGACCCAAACTAGATGACCCAAACTAGATGACCCAAATTAGATGACCCAAACCAGATGTCCCAAACTAGATAACCCAAATTAGATGGCCCAAACTAGATGACCTAAACTAGATGACCCCAAATAGATGACCCAAACCAGATGTCCCAAACTAGATAACCCAAATTAGATGGCCCAAACTAGATGACCCAAACTAGATGACCTAAACTAGATGACCTAAACTAGATGACCCCAAATAGATGACCCAAACCAGATGTCCCAAACTAGATAACCCAAATTAGATGGCCCAAACTAGATGACCCAAACTAGATGACCCAAACTAGATGACCTAAACTAGATGACCCCAAATAGATGACCCAAACCAGATGTCCCAAACTAGATAACCCAAATTAGATGGCCCAAACTAGATGACCCAAACTAGATGACCTAAACTAGATGACCCAAACCAGATGGCCCAAACTAGATGACCCAAACTAGATGACCCGAACTAGATGACCCAAATTAGATGGCCCAAATTAGATGACCCAAACTAGATGACCCTAACTAGATGACCCAAACTAGATGACCTAAACTAGATGACCCCAAATAGGTGACCCAAACCAGATGTCCCAAACTAGATAACCCAAATTAGATGGCCCAAACTAGATGACCCAAACTAGATGACCCAAACTAGATGACCTAAACTAGATGACCCCAAATAGATGACCCAAACCAGATGTCCCAAACTAGATAACCCAAATTAGATGGCCCAAACTAGATGACCCAAACTAGATAACCCAAATTAGATGGCCCAAACTAGATGACCCAAACTAGATGACCTAAACTAGATGACCCAAATTAGATGGCCCAAACTAGATGACCTAAACTAGATGACCTAAACTAGATGACCCAAATTAGATGACCTAAACTAGATGACCCAAACTAGATGACCCAAACTAGATGACCCAAACTAGATGACCCAAATTAGATGGCCCAAACTAGAAGGCCCAAACTAGGTGACCCAAACTAGATGACCTAAACTAGATGACCCCAAATAGATGACCCAAACCAGATGACCCAAACTAGATGACCCAAATTAGATGACCCAAATTAGATGACCCAAACTAGATGACCCAAACTAGATGACCTAAACTAGATGACCCCAAATATATGACCCAAACCAGATGACCCAAACTAGATGACCCAAACTAGATGACCCAAACTAGATGACCTAAACTAGATGACCCCAAATATATGACCCAAACCAGATGACCCAAACTAGATGACCCAAACTAGATGACCCAAACTAGATGACCCAAACTAGATGACCCAAACTAGATGACCCAAATTAGATGACCCAAACTAGATGACCCAAACTAGATGACCCAAACTAGATGACCCAAATTAGATGACCCAAACTAGATGACCCAAACTAGATGACCCAAACTAGATGACCTAAACTAGATGACCCCAAATATATGACCCAAACCAGATGACCCAAACTAGATGACCCAAACTAGATGACCCAAATTAGATGGCCCAAACTAGATGACCCAAACTAGATGACCCAAACTAGATGACCCAAATTAGATGACCCAAACTAGATGACCCAAATTAGATGACCCAAACTAGATGACCCAAACTAGATGACCCAAACTAGATGACCCAAATTAGATGGCCCAAACTAGATGACCCAAACTAGATGGCCCAAACTAGATGACACAAATTATATGACTCAAACTAGATAACCCAAACTAGATGGCCCAAACTAGATGACCCAAACTAGATGACCTAAACTAGATGACCTAAACTAGATGATCAGTCAGATTAGTCAGTTAGATGATAGATCAGTCAGTCAACAGTCAGCATTTACTTAGAAAACTTAGAGAACTGGAACCTAGTAACTTCAGTCATCTACTACTACTACTACTACTAGGATCGGCATGCCGGGCCGGCTTATCGACCAAATTGCACCGCCACAACTCCCTATCACCCATGACATTTGCTAGATCATCCGCATCTTTAAGGCCAGTGTCCTTTAAGATGCGTCTCAAGAAAGTCATTGGCTGTCCACCATGCTTATTCACTCCATGAGGCTGCCAAAGTACAAGATTATGCACTGGCTGGTCCTCACGGCGAAAGCAATGTCCTGCAAAGCGGAGGCGATTTTGTTCTAGTGTCAAGCTTGGGGGAACCAATGAGACACCTCCAATGTTATATAGTGTCTCGTTGGAGATGTGTGCATTGTACTTGACACAATGAACCCGGCGTAGCATTCTTGTGAATGTGCCAACCAGAGATTTGGTGTCCTCAGCAGTTAGAGCCCAGCATGGACTCCCATAGAGGAGTACTGGAACTACTGCTGCTCTAAATAATCGAACCTTAAGTTTCCGATTAATTCTCGGTGACTTCCAAATCCTGGAAAGCCTATTCAAGGCTGCCCATGCCTTTCCCTTACGTATTCGAAGGTCTTCACCTGACTTCTGGATCCATGATCCCAGGTAATAGAAGTCATCCACATGCTCCAGCATACCATCTTTTGAGCTTATGCTCATCCGGTTAGAGACTTGCTGAGGACTTTCAAAGTTAACTGTCAAAATTTTGGTCTTTCTGGAGTTTATAAAAAGACCAACACTAGAAGCAGCATGTTCTAATGAGCTGAGGAGCCGTTGGGCTCCCTCTAGTGATTCTGAGAGTACTCCTAAGTCATCAGCAAAGTCTAGATCAGTTAGGTACTTGGCAGGATTTCCTCTACTTCTGGAGCCAGTATGTGGAGTTATGATCACCCCATCATCATTATGATGATCTAAGGACATGCGTAGAACATAGTCAGCAACAATTATGAACAAGAATGGTGCAAGTGTGTCTCCCTGGAGGACGCCCCATAACACATCAAATGGTTTTTAAAAAAAAAAAAAATCACTTGAACACCGAATTGAAAAATGCCGAGCTCTATGGTACTGTATCTACCACCTTCCGTGAACGCAGATTAAAATTGCATTGCGGGCACTGCTGGAGAAGTAAAGACGAGGTTATACCACATCTACTTTTCTGGACCCAGTGGTCACAAGTCCCAGATAGACCATATTCTGTTTCGTAGGAAGTACAGGAGCTCTATACAAGACTGTAATGCATTTACACTTCGACCCTTCTCCAGTGATCACCGTCTTATTGTGGCCAAGGTAAGACTTAGTCTGCGTGCTAGCAGAACAGCGAAATCTGCCTTGCCGCGGCATGACTGGTCCTCTCTGTTGCAACAGCCAAGTGTGAGATCCAGCTTCATACTACAGCTGAGCAACAGGTATGAGGCTCTTGCCTCTGAGGCGGCAGATCACTGTGAGGGCTATACTGCCTTTACAGAAGCAGTTAAGTTAGCAGCTGCAGAAACAGTTCCTGTATACCCTCGAAACAGGAAAAGGGCCCCCTGGACTAACAACAAAATTCAGAAGTGCCGAAATGACCTTCATAAGGCGCAGAAAGAGTCCGGACTCAAACAGACTACAGCGGCCAAGAATGCAGTTAAGGCTGCATCTAGGTCCCTGAACAGGCAGTACTCTGTTAATCTACAGGAGCTAATAAACCAACAGGTTGATGCCATCAATGATGCTGACGACAGCAGGCAATCATCCCAGGCATGGAGATCGATCAATTTGCTTACTGGGCGGAAAAGCCAACCAACCACCAAGGTTAAGGCTGAATCACCAGCCGATCGCCTCAATGGTTGGAAAGCCCACTTTGAAAAGCTCCTCAATAATGACAGGGTATTGCCTGATAACTTTATAGAAGTAAAAGTGTCTGAGTCTGTACTCCCAGATATTCCTATTGGCGATATCTCCTTTGCAGAAGTGAAGGCTGCTGCAAAGAGCATTAAGACCAATCGTGCCAGTGGAGTAGATGTGTTCCCCCTGAGGTCTTTAAAATACCTGAGTGTTTAAAGCTCATCTATCCCATCATAGTAGACATGTACCGAACAACAAGAGTCCCACAAGAAATGAAAACAAATAAGTTGGTGCCAGTTCCCAAGAAGGGCAACCTAACACTCTATGGTTCTTTTCGGGGAATCTCATTGATCTCGATTGCTGCAAAGCTATACAATAGGATTCTATTAAATCGCATCAGGGATCCCATTGAGAGACTGCTCCGTGGAAATTAGAATGGGTTCCGTAAAGGTCGTGGGACCATGGAGCCCATTTTGGCACTTAGAAGGATAATTGAAGAATTATCAAAAAAGAAAGACGAGGCATCTGGCTGTTATCTTTGTTGACTTCTTCAAGGCCTTTGATTCTATCTCTCGCTCACGTATGTTCAGCATACTTTCATTATATTGGATTCCTGATGAAATTATTGCAGCAATCAGATCAGTATACGATGGTTCGACAACATTTGTGTCTACTGTTGACGGTAATACACAACCATTTGAAGTGTTATGGGGCGTCCTACAAGGAGACACACTTGCACCATTCTTGTTCATTATTGTGATTCATCATTGTTTTTTAAGATTAACCGTAATCGAATGTAGAAGTGCATATTTTTCAAAAATATGTAGCAGTTTTTGCAGTCCAGTAATCGAATTTTTTGAAAACATAGACAAATCATCGGCATACATCATATGATTAGAGCGGACACCAGACATCATACAACCTACATTACTGTTATTTAATTCCCTACTCAGCTCATCAAGGTATACGCTATATAAATACGGAGATAAAATACCACCTTGTTTGGTCCCGTTAGAAACATGAAAATAGTTAGAAATAAAACCACCCCAAAGTACACCTAATTGTTGAAATTTGTACTTTTTTTTTTGTACAAAATTCAATCGCCCGAATATAATACAACGGTATGCCCCTATCTATAAGTTTTATAAAAAGTATGTAATTATTTACTAAATCAAAAGCTTTTGATGAGTCAATAAAATACACGTAAACTGCTGAATCATTTCTTTCAAAGTGAAGATACAGAGTTCTGTGCCGTGATTTTGCTTAAAGCCAAATTGCGAATTCGTAGTCTGTAACTTATCACAAAAACAAAAATCAATATATACATGTTCAAATATCTTACTCATAATTGTGGCAATGGCTATGCTACGATAATTGTCGGGCGATGTAATATCGTCATTCTTGTCTTTAAGTAAAGGAATTAGGTTACAACGCATAAAATCATCGGGTATATAACCATGAACATTAAAACAGGTGAATTACATTTGCTAAGTGAACATATAGAGATTTAGTACCATTTATAAAAAATTCACAAGAAATGCCATCCGGGCCGGCAGCTTTACCTGTAACAAGCTTATCAATTGCAAACACTACCTCTATCGGAGTTACAATCATTGATTCACAAAATTTAATACCTTCAAGTTTACGATCAACCTCAGCTTTATGGGGCTCAGGTTGGTTCGCATTGTGTAAACCACCCTCTCCCGCCTTATATCATAATGACACTCATCTTCATACAGTCATATCTAATATAATATGTAATAAGATAAGAATAACATACATACTCCCGAATAACATAACTCTGACTATAATAATAGTAAGCGATGAGAAAGGCTGATAGGTATCATACTAGCTGACTGTCCTACCAGTACATAATAATATATCTAACTGACTGACAGACTCCAAATACTGTAGTTTCCGGTAATCCCCCTTCACTCCCGTCACCACATACAGTACTAGAACGTAAGAGTCTCTACACATCCCCCCCGCTTTGCAAACAAGCCCTGGCCTCAGGGCGACGTCGAGTATATTTCCTTTTATCTCCAGTAAATGATGTATTTTCGATCTGTGGTTTGCAAGGTCTTAGCCGCTCAATTGCAACTAACTGGGGACTTTCATCTGGACGGTCAACCAAGCGAATTTCAGCATTATTCCCTGTGACCTTTAATAAACGATAAGGACCATGGAATGGCCGACCGAATTTATGTAATTTTCCTTTCACTGTATGTGGACGGTATAAAAATACCCTGTCACCAACGTTATATTTAATTGGTTGAGTTCTCTTGTCATATTGCTTCTTATATTGGTCTTGTTTCTTTTCAATGTTTTCCCGTGCAAGTTCCCATGCAAATGTAAGGTTCGCAGCTAGTTCAGTTTTATAATCATCCAAATCTATTTGGTAAATGACAGGGTATTGCCTGATAACTTTATAGAAGTAAAAGTGTCTGAGTCTGTACTCCCAGATATTCCCATTGGCGATATCTCCTTTGCAGAAGTGAAGGCTGCTGCAAAGAGCATTAAGACCAATCGTGGCAGTGGAGTAGATGGTGTTCCCCCTGAGGTCTTTAAAATACCTGAGTGTTTAAAGCTCATCTATCCCATCATAGTAGACATGTATCGAACAACAAGAGTCCCACAAGAAATGAAAACAAATAAGTTGGTGCCAGTTCCCAAGAAGGGCAACCTAACACTCTATGGTTCTTTTCGGGGAATCTCATTGATCTCGATTGCTGCAAAACTATACAATAGAATTCTATTAAATCGCATCAGGGATCCCATTGAGAGACTGCTACGTGGAAATCAGAATGGGTTCCGTAAAGGTCGTGGGACCATGGAGCCCATTTTGGCACTTAGAAGGATAATTGAAGAGTTATCAAAAAAGAAAGACAGGCATCTGGCTGTTATCTTTGTTGACTTCTTCAAGGCCTTTGATTCAGTCTCTCGCTCACGTATGTTCAGCATACTTTCATTATATGGGATTCCTGATGAAATTATTGCAGCAATCAGATCAGTATACGATGGTTCGACAACATTTGTGTCTACTGTTGACGGTGACACAGAACCATTTGAAGTGTTATGGGGCGTCCTCCAAGGAGACACACTTGCACCATTCTTGTTCATTATTGTGGTTGACTATGTTCTACGCATGTCCTTAGATCATCATAATGATGATGGGGTGATGATAACTCCACCTACTGGCTCGAGAAGTCGAGGAAATCCTGCCAAGTACCTAACTGATCTAGACTTTGCTGATGACTTAGGAGTACTCTCAGAATCATTAGAGGGAGCCCAGCGGCTCCTCAGCTCATTAGAACATGCTGCTTCTAGTGTTGGTCTTTTTATTAACTCCAGAAAGACCAAAATTCTGACAGTTAACTTTGAAAGTCCTCAGCAAGTCTCTGATCGGATGAGCATAAGCTCAAAGGATGGTATGCTTGAGCATGTGGACGACTTCTGTTACCTGGGATCATGGATCCGGAAGTCAGGTGAGGACCTTCGAATACGTAAGGGAAAGGCATGGGCAGCCTTGAATAGGCTTTCCAGGATTTGGAAGTCACCTAGAATTAATCGGAAACTTAAGGTCCGATTATTTAGAGCAGCAGTAGTTCCAGTACTCCTCTACGGGAGTCCATGCTGGGCTCTAACTGCTGAGGACACCAAATCTCTGGATGGCACATTCACAAGAATGCTACGCCGGGTACATTGTGTCAAGTACAATGCACACATCTCCAACCAGACACTATATAACATTGGAGGTGTCTCATTGGTTCCCCCAAGCTTGACACTAGAACAAAATCGCCTCCGCTTTGCAGGACATTGCTTTCGCCGTGAGGACCAGCCAGTGCATAATCTTGTACTTTGGCAGCCTCATGGAGTGAATAAGCATGGTGGACAGCCCATGACATTCTTGAGACGCATCTTAAAGGACACTGGCCTTGAAGATGCGGATGATCTAGCAAATGTCATGGGTGATAGGGAGTTGTGACGGTGCAATTTTGTTGACAAGCCGGCACAGCATTCTTAAAAATGCAGCTGCAATGCAGCATGCCGATCCTAGTATTTGGTAAATAGTTTTTGGGGAATTTAGAGCTGTTTCTGTTGGTAATCTAGCATCTCTCCCGTAGAGTAAGTAAAAAGGTGACTCCTTTGAAGAACTGTGCTCCGAAGTCCGATAAGCAAATAATAAGCAAGATAAAACATCATCCCAATCCGTTTCATGTCGATCCAAAGTTTTCGAAAGCATGGATAACAATGTTCGATTAAATCTCTCTACTAAACCTTCTGTCTGGGGATGATAAGCGCTGGTGTTGATCTTTTTCATTCCACATAATTTACACACATTTGTAAATACTTCTGATAAAAAGTTTGCTCCCCGATCTGAAAGAACTTTCCGTGGAACACCGTGACGAGATATATAATCAACAAAACAATCAGCAATTGTTGTTGCATTTTCATCTTGTAATGCATAGGCCTCAACCCATTTCGTCAAGTAATCATTGATTATTGCACAATATTTATTTCCTCTCTGGGTTAATGGGAGCGAAAGTATATCAATTGCCACTCGATCGAATGGCCCCTCTACTTGTAAGGGCATTAATGGCGGTTTATTTGCACGTCCCGGATTCCGAGTAGCACATTTCAAGCATGAATGAGTCCATTTGAAAATATCCTTTCGCATTTTTGGCCACCAATATTGTAATTTTAGTATAGACCATATCCGATGATCTGATAAATGTCCCCCAAACCGTCCTCCATGTACTTCCGACCATATTTTATGTCTCCAAAGTTCTGGTACTGCCAAACGAGGTTGGCGTGATTTTCCAACATCATCAAATTTATAAAGCAATCCATCTATTACTGCTGTCGAGTTTCTTTCGGTTGACATTTGGCGAAATAAATCTTCATCATCAGGTAACGCATCCATTTGATGATAGTCAATTAATGCTTTATATAAAGGGTCTACCAATTGTAGACTTTGTATAACATATGTCTCTTCCTTTAAGTTTGTTTCGATATCCGACTTTATCTCTGTCTCTTCTTTTGATTCAGATAAACTCTCAGGCCCGTCATTAACAGCGGTACAAGTTCCGTGCATTCGAGATAAAACATCTGCATTCGTATTAGCTTTACCCGGTCTATGGAAAACATTCTCGGGCGAAATATAATCAGTTAGGTCTCGGTGGGAAGTTGTAAACCACCCTCTCCCGCCTTATATCATAATGACACTCATCTTCATACAGTCATATCTAATATAATATGTAATAAGATAAGAATAACATATATACTCCCGAATAACATAACTCTGACTATAATAATAGTAAGCGATGAGAAAGGCTGATAGGTATCATACTAGCTGACCAGTACATAATAATATATCTAACTGACTGACAGACTCCAAATACTGTAGTTTCCGGTAATCCTCCTTCACTCCCGTCACCACATACAGTACTAGAACGTAAGAGTCTCTACAATTGTATAAAGTTTCAAATTTATTTTTAAACATATCGAAAACCTCTTTTTCACCTACCGCACTGCCCACTTTATTAGACAGTGGTGTAGATACACCCGTCTGTTTACGGACATTATTCCAAAATTCGTTCTGGTTGTTCGAGTAAATTGACTCGGCTAATTTGTCGCTGTGACAAATTGATGAATTGATGAAAATTGACAAATGATGTGACCGATCCTAGTAGTAGTAGTAGTACTTTTCTGGCAACCAACTCAAGGAAAGCGTAGTCGTGGACGACCGGCCATAACATATATTTACCAGCATGAAAGGGATACTGGACTTTAGAGAAAAGAAATTGCGACAACTATGGAGAATCGGGAAGCCTGGAAGGATCTCATTTCCACTGTCCGAGCTCGCTCGACCTAGCAGTAGTAATAGAATCGGGAAGCCTGGAAGGATCTCCACTGCCCGAGCTTGATTGACCTAGTAGTAGTTGGAGAATCGGGAAGCCTGGAAGGATCTCCACTGCCCGAGCTTGATTGACCTAGTAGTAGTTGGAGAATCGGGAAGCCTGGAAGGATCTCCACTGCCCGAGCTTGATTGACCTAGTAGTAATAGTGTAAAATGTATCAACTTTTATTATTTAATTAGATTGATCGTATCGCAAGCAAAATTCGACGATCTTTGGAGGAAATTCGAAACATATTCCGGAGGAGAGGAGCTGTTTGGCCTTCCTGTTACTGATTATCCTGAAATACAGGTAGGATACCATGGTAAATGTGTTATTGCTTTACCTTACCGGATACAGTTGGATACCATGGTAACTGTGTTATTGCTTTACCTTACCGGATACAGTTGGATACCATGGTAACTGTGTTATTGCTTTACCTAACCGGATACAGGTAGGATACCATGGTAACTGTGTTATTGCTTTACCTTACCGGATACAGGTAGGATACCATGGTTACTGTGTTATTGCTTTACCTTACCGGATACAGGTAGGATACCATGGTTACTGTGTTATTGCTTTACCTTACCGGGTACAGGTAGGATACCATTATTGGCCACTGTGTTTGTGTTATTGATTCACCCGAAGTACACAACAATAATAATATTATAGAATTAAATTTAAATACTGCAGTCCTGTAAATTAATTAATAAAAAAAGGAAAACAAAACATAGCCGCCAGTAGTGGGTAACCTCATAAAGTCAGTCAGACAGGGACCATGGTCCTCCCATGGTTTAGAATGGAGGCCGCGTTGCCAAGAAAATGCCAATGTGATTGGCGTTGAGGAGTTGTTGCAATTTGCAACCTGTTTTCGTAATTATCAAAAGAGCAGATTCTAGTGGTTTTGGTTGGTATGTTATTCTAACCCAAATAACAATAAACGAAAGTCAAAGGAACAGTTTCACTTTTCCACGTAATCAGCTGTTATTTGAATTAATTCACTGTATAGATGATTTTTCTCAAACAATTTTTCTTTGTGATTAATTATTGCTTTACATAGGGCTTACATGTGGTTAATTATTGCTTTACATAGGGCTTACATGTGATTAATTATTGCTTTACATAGGGCTTACATGTGGTTAATTATTGCTTTACATAGGGCTTCTTACATGTGGTTAATTATTGCTTTACATAGGGCTTCTTACATGTGGTTATTTTCGTCTTATATAACAAATAAAGGAAACTATATCTTGATTCCTCAGCAAATCAAACGTGAACTCAACTTGCTACAAAAGCTATATGGCCTTTACAACGATGTGCTTGAGAAAGTTAATGGTTATTACGATATTCCCTGGGTGGATGTTGATATTGACAAAATCAACCAGGAGCTTCTTGATTTCCAAAACAAGTAACTAAATACCAAATTATTTTTAGTAGAGCAGGCCTATAACATTTCGAGTTTTGTGTTATTCGCATTAACATCGCATTTTTTTCTTTTATATGGTATCCTAGTATCTGTTTCCTATTTATATGCTATTGTTACTAGGTCCGCGTAGCGAGACCTCTAGTATTCACTATGTTGTTGTTGTTGGGGTTGTTGTTGTTAATTTCTCGCTAGCTTTTGGTATTAGGGATTGATACGGCCCCAGCACCTCAGTTGGTAGAGCGAGGGACTAGGAATCTCTAGGTACCGAGTTCAATCCCCCATTCCGGTGAATGTTTTTTGTTGTAAGATTGGTGGTAAGCCATTCAAGGAGACGGTTCATGCGTTAGTAGACGCGGACCTTTACGCGATATCGCGCTTGTTATTATTAGTGTTTGAAGTATTATTATGATAATATTATTATAAATGATTATATATGGAGTCTTCTGGGAACTCTGCTAGTTCCAATACAGTGCGTGTCGGTAACACAAAATACAATTGAAATCAAAAAATATTATGTTGTAATTCAATGTAAATCTTAATTTATTAACATTCAAAGGTGTCGAAAGCTACCGAAAGCATTAAAGGAATGGGACGCTTTTGTGGAATTGAAGAAAACCATTGACGATTTTAATGAGAGTTGTCCTTTACTGGAGATGATGGCAAATAAAGCTATGAAGCTGCGGCATTGGGAACGGATATCAACCCTTACTGGCCATCAACTAGACGTTGAAAATGAAAATTTCTTACTTAGAAACATAATGGAAAGCAATATACTAGAAAACAAAGAAGATATTGAGGTTGGTGTTGTGGTATTGACTTAGAGTAACCAGGAGTTGAAGGTTAGCAATAGAGTCCCTCCCTATATTACTAATTATTATAAATAATTATAAAATAATCATAAAATGTAACGTATTTTTATCGATCACAGTCTATCTTAATTTTAACTTATTTTTATCGATCACAGTCTATCTTAAATTTAACTTATTTTTATCGATCACAGTCTATCTTAAATTTAACGTATTTTTATCGATCACAGTCTATCTTAAATTTAACTTATTTTTATCGATCACAGTCTATCTTAATTTTAACTTATTTTTATCGATCACAGTCTATCTTAAATTTAACGTATTTTTATCGATCACAGTCTATCTTAATTTTAACTTATTTTTATCGATCACAGTCTATCTTAAATTTAACGTATTTTTATCGATCACAGTCTATCTTAAATTTAACGTATTTTTATCGATCACAGTCTATCTTAAATTTAACGTATTTTTATCGATCACAGTCTATCTTAAATTTAACGTATTTTTATCGATCACAGTCTATCTTAATTTTAACTTATTTTTATCGATCACAGTCTATCTTAAATTTAACGTATTTTTATCGATCACAGTCTATCTTAATTTTAACTTATTTTTATCGATCACAGTCTATCTTAAATTTAACGTATTTTTATCGATCACAGTCTATCTTAATTTTAACTTATTTTTATCGATCACAGTCTATCTTAAATTTAACGTATTTTTATCGATCACAGTCTATCTTAATTTTAACTTATTTTTATCGATCACAGTCTATCTTAAATTTAACGTATTTTTATCGATCACAGTCTATCTTAATTTTAACTTATTTTTATCGATCACAGTCTATCTTAAATTTAACGTATTTTTATCGATCACAGTCTATCTTAATTTTAACTTATTTTTATCGATCACAGTCTATCTTAAATTTAACGTATTTTTATCGATCACAGTCTATCTTAAATTTAACTTATTTTTATCGATCACAGTCTATCTTAATTTTAACTTATTTTTATCGATCACAGTCTATCTTAAATTTAACGTATTTTTATCGATCACAGTCTATCTTAATTTTAACTTATTTTTATCGATCACAGTCTATCTTAAATTTAACGTATTTTTATCGATCACAGTCTATCTTAAATTTAACGTATTTTTATCGATCACAGTCTATCTTAAATTTAACGTATTTTTATCGATCACAGTCTATCTTAAATTTAACGTATTTTTATCGATCACAGTCTATCTTAATTTTAACTTATTTTTATCGATCACAGTCTATCTTAAATTTAACGTATTTTTATCGATCACAGTCTATCTTAATTTTAACTTATTTTTATCGATCACAGTCTATCTTAAATTTAACGTATTTTTATCGATCACAGTCTATCTTAATTTTAACTTATTTTTATCGATCACAGTCTATCTTAAATTTAACGTATTTTTATCGATCACAGTCTATCTTAATTTTAACTTATTTTTATCGATCACAGTCTATCTTAAATTTAACGTATTTTTATCGATCACAGTCTATCTTAATTTTAACTTATTTTTATCGATCACAGTCTATCTTAAATTTAACGTATTTTTATCGATCACAGTCTATCTTAAATTTAACGTATTTTTATCGATCACAGTCTATCTTAAATTTAACTTATTTTTATCGATCACAGTCTATCTTAATTTTAACTTATTTTTATCGATCACAGTCTATCTTAAATTTAACGTATTTTTATCGATCACAGTCTATCTTAATTTTAACTTATTTTTATCGATCACAGTCTATCTTAAATTTAACGTATTTTTATCGATCACAGTCTATCTTAATTTTAACTTATTTTTATCGATCACAGTCTATCTTAATTTTAACTTATTTTTATCGATCACAGTCTATCTTAATTTTAACTTATTTTTATCGATCACAGTCTATCTTAAATTTAACGTATTTTTATCGATCACAGTCTATCTTAAATTTAACTTAATTTAACTTATTTTTATCGATCACAGTCTATCTTAAATTTAACTTAATTTAACTTATTTTTATCGATCACAGTCTATCTTAATTAACTTAATTTTAACTTATTTTTATCGATCACAGTCTATCTTAAATTTAACTTAATTTTAACTTATTTTTATCGATCACAGTCTATCTTAAATTTAACTTAATTTTAACTTATTTTTATCGATCACAGTCTATCTTAATTTTAACTTATTTTTATCGATCACAGTCTATCTTAAATTTAACGTATTTTTATCGATCACAGTCTATCTTAAATTTAACTTATTTTTATCGATCACAGTCTATCTTAAATTTAACGTATTTTTATCGATCACAGTCTATCTTAATTTTAACTTATTTTTATCGATCACAGTCTATCTTAAATTTAACTTATTTTTATCGATCACAGTCTATCTTAATTTTAACTTATTTTTATCGATCACAGTCTATCTTAATTTTAACTTATTTTTATCGATCACAGTCTATCTTAAATTTAACGTATTTTTATCGATCACAGTCTATCTTAAATTTAACTTATTTTTATCGATCACAGTCTATCTTAAATTTAACGTATTTTTATCGATCACAGTCTATCTTAATTTTAACTTATTTTTATCGATCACAGTCTATCTTAAATTTAACTTATTTTTATCGATCACAGTCTATCTTAAATTTAACTTATTTTTATCGATCACAGTCTATCTTAAATTTAACGTATTTTTATCGATCACAGTCTATCTTAAATTTAACGTATTTTTATCGATCACAGTCTATCTTAAATTTAACGTATTTTTATCGATCACAGTCTATCTTAATTTTAACTTATTTTTATCGATCACAGTCTATCTTAATTTTAACTTATTTTTATCGATCACAGTCTATCTTAATTTTAACTTATTTTTATCGATCACAGTCTATCTTAAATTTAACTTATTTTTATCGATCACAGTCTATCTTAATTTTAACTTATTTTTATCGATCACAGTCTATCTTAATTTTAACTTATTTTTATCGATCACAGTCTATCTTAAATTTAACGTATTTTTATCGATCACAGTCTATCTTAAATTTAACGTATTTTTATCGATCACAGTCTATCTTAATTTAACTTAATTTAACTTATTTTTATCGATCACAGTCTATCTTAATTTAACTTATTTAACTTATTTTTATCGATCACAGTCTATCTTAATTTTAACTTATTTTTATCGATCACAGTCTATCTTAAATTTAACGTATTTTTATCGATCACAGTCTATCTTAATTTTAACTTATTTTTATCGATCACAGTCTATCTTAATTTTAACTTATTTTTATCGATCACAGTCTATCTTAAATTTAACGTATTTTTATCGATCACAGTCTATCTTAAATTTAACGTATTTTTATCGATCACAGTCTATCTTAAATTTAACGTATTTTTATCGATCACAGTCTATCTTAATTTTAACTTATTTTTATCGATCACAGTCTATCTTAATTTTAACTTATTTTTATCGATCACAGTCTATCTTAATTTTAACTTATTTTTATCGATCACAGTCTATCTTAAATTTAACGTATTTTTATCGATCACAGTCTATCTTAATTTTAACTTATTTTTATCGATCACAGTCTATCTTAATTTTAACTTATTTTTATCGATCACAGTCTATCTTAATTTTAACTTATTTTTATCGATCACAGTCTATCTTAATTTTAACTTATTTTTATCGATCACAGTCTATCTTAATTTTAACTTATTTTTATCGATCACAGTCTATCTTAATTTTAACTTATTTTTATCGATCACAGTCTATCTTAAATTTAACTTATTTTTATCGATCACAGTCTATCTTAATTTTAACTTATTTTTATCGATCACAGTCTATCTTAATTTTAACTTATTTTTATCGATCACAGTCTATCTTAAATTTAACGTATTTTTATCGATCACAGTCTATCTTAATTTTAACTTATTTTTATCGATCACAGTCTATCTTAAATTTAACTTATTTTTATCGATCACAGTCTATCTTAATTTTAACTTATTTTTATCGATCACAGTCTATCTTAATTTTAACTTATTTTTATCGATCACAGTCTATCTTAAATTTAACGTATTTTTATCGATCACAGTCTATCTTAATTTTAACTTATTTTTATCGATCACAGTCTATCTTAAATTTAACTTATTTTTATCGATCACAGTCTATCTTAATTTTAACTTATTTTTATCGATCACAGTCTATCTTAATTTTAACTTATTTTTATCGATCACAGTCTATCTTAAATTTAACGTATTTTTATCGATCACAGTCTATCTTAAATTTAACTTAATTTTAACTTATTTTTATCGATCACAGTCTATCTTAAATTTAACTTAATTTTAACTTATTTTTATCGATCACAGTCTATCTTAATTTTAACTTATTTTTATCGATCACAGTCTATCTTAAATTTAACTTATTTTTATCGATCACAGTCTATCTTAAATTTAACGTATTTTTATCGATCACAGTCTATCTTAAATTTAACTTAATTTTAACTTATTTTTATCGATCACAGTCTATCTTAAATTTAACTTATTTTTATCGATCACAGTCTATCTTAAATTTAACGTATTTTTATCGATCACAGTCTATCTTAAATTTAACTTAATTTTAACGTATTTTTATCGATCACAGTCTATCTTAAATTTAACTTAATTTTAACTTATTTTTATCGATCACAGTCTATCTTAATTTTAACTTATTTTTATCGATCACAGTCTATCTTAAATTTAACGTATTTTTATCGATCACAGTCTATCTTAAATTTAACTTAATTTTAACTTATTTTTATCGATCACAGTCTATCTTAAATTTAACGTATTTTTATCGATCACAGTCTATCTTAAATTTAACGTATTTTTATCGATCACAGTCTATCTTAAATTTAACTTATACTCGCATATTTTATTTTAATTAAATTTCTTATAAAGTCCCCCTTTTTTCGTTTTATTTAGGATATATGCATTGCATCAGTGAAAGAAAAGGACATTGAGGCCAAATTGAAACAGGTATCTCTGGATTGGAGTACGCAGAACTTTCAGTTTAGTAACTTTAAGACAAGAGGAGAGTTACTACTGAAAGGCGATATAATTTCGGAGATAGTAACTCTTATGGAAGATTCTCTTATGGTACTAGGCTCGTTACTAAGCAACAGGTTGGTTTGGTACATAGAATGTAACCAGTTACGTTAATGCTTAGGGGGGGGGGGGGGGGGGGGGGGTAACAGAGGGGTTAACAGAGATCCTTAGTTTTAGATATTTACCGACGTGACTCCTACCGACTTGAGAATGTTTAAAAATTAAACCCTTTTTTTTAGGAATTGGTAGTTTATCACAAATACGCTACGAGTCCGACATTTACTAACCCGTCCGACATTAGAAATATTATTTTTTTAGTTAGGTAATATTTTTTTTAATTTGGCGATCTTTTTACTCTAAAAATTATATTTTTTGAAAAAATGTCCAAATCTTTGAATGTTTGTAAATTTTAGAGGCCTAATTAAAAAATGTGGCAGAAAAATATTATTTTGCGCTGATTTCAAAGAACGATACGCGAAAGTGAATATTAAGGTAATACTGTAATTTTGGTGAATATTGTAATTTCTCATCCTCAACAATATCGAAAAAATTGCAAGTTTGTAATACACTTTATATTATACTTTATATTATACTTTATATTACACTTTATATTATACTTTATATTATACTTTATATTATACTTTATATCATACTTTATAATATACTTTATATTACACTTTATATTACACTTTATATTAAACTTTATATTATACTTTATAATACACTTTATATTAAACTTTATATTATACTTTATATTATACTTTATAATATACTTTATATTATACTTTATATTATACTTTATAATACACTTTATATTATACTTTATAATATACTTTATATTATACTTTATATTACACTTTATATTAAACTTTATATTATACTTTATAATATACTTTATATTACACTTTATATTAAACTTTATATTATACTTTATAATATACTTTATATTACACTTTATATTAAACTTTATATTATACTTTATAATATACTGTACTATACTTCGAATGTGACATGGCTTATTGCGCCATTTTATGTCATTCTTTCAAAATCTTGATTTTTAAAAACAATCCGGGGGGGGGGGGCTACATTATAATTTTTTCTCCTCCAGTATGTTTCAAATCTTTACATATATATATATCATTTTACTGTATTTATTGATTTTTGCAGATACAATGCGCCATTCAAAGGTGAAATACAGAAGTGGGTGAACAAACTGAGTCAAACAACCGAGATTATAGAAAGTTGGATGATTGTTCAGAATCTTTGGATTTACTTGGAAGCTGTATTTGTAGGAGGTGACATAGCGAAACAACTTCCACAAGAGGCCAAAAGGTTATCAACTAGCGGTAGATTAAATCAATAAGTCACAGAGAATTAATCGGAAACTTAAGGTCCGATTATTTAGAGCAGCAGTAGTTCCAGTACTCCTCTACGGGAGTCCATGCTGGGCTCTAACTGCTGAGGACACCAAATCTCTGGATGGCACATTCACAAGAATGCTACGCCGGGTTCATTGTGTCAAGTACAATGCACACATCTCCAACCAGACACTATATAACATTGGAGGTGTCTCATTGGTTCCCCCAAGTTTGACACTAGAACAAAGCCGCCTCCGCTTTGCAGGACATTGCTTTCCTCGTGAGGACCAGCCAGTGCATAATCTTGTACTTTGGCAGCCTCATGGAGTGAATAAGCATGGTGGACAGCCCATGAATCTCTTGAGACGCATCTTAAAGGACACTGGCTTTGAAGATGCGGATGATTCAGCAAATGTCATGGGTGATAGGGAATTATGGCGGCGCGATTTTTATCGACTACTACTACTACTACTAGGATCGGCATGCTGCATTGCAGCTGTATTTTTAAGAATGCTGTGCCGGCTTGTCAACAAAATTGCACCGCCACAACTCCCTATCACCCATGGCATCTTCAAGGCCAGTGTCCTTTAAGATGCGTCTCAAGAAAGTCATGGGCTGTCCACCATGCTTATTCACTCCATGAGGCTGCCAAAGTACAAGATTATGCACTGGCAGGTCCTCACGGCGAAAGCAATGTCCTGCAAAGTGGAGGCGATTTTGTTCTAGTGTCAAGCTTGGGGGAACCAATGAGACACCTCCAATGTTATATAGTGTCTGGTTGGAGATGTGTGCATTGTACTTGACACAAATTTTATCGACAGGCCGGCACAGATTCTTGAAAATGCAGCTGCAATGCAGCATGCCGATCCTAGTAGTAATTGTAGAGTTCCTGAGATTCTGTGTCACAATGAAACAATCCAAAATCACTTCTGGTATTCCATAAGCTCTTAGGATTTCCAGCATTTTACCTCTATGGATGGAGTCGAATGCTTTCTGGAAGTCCACAATTGTTAGGACTGCGGGGAGGTTCTGTGATTTAATTCCTTCAACCAGTCTCTGTTTGTTTGTTTGTATTTGTTTGTTCCCCTCTCTTGCTCTTTCAGTCTCAGTTGAAACCTATGTTGAATTTCTTTCAACATATTGATTATTTCCATCCAGTTTTCACGATCTACAATCTACATTATGTGACCATGACCAGCAGAGCAAGAACAACACATACCACAATTTATTTTACAATCAATTTATTTTACATATTTCGCAAGATGGCGATATGCTATATATGTTAAAATCCTACAGCGGTATATTTGGTCCATTTAGAAGATATTGGGATAATAAGAGAACCAAAATTATCCAGACAACATTAAAGTGGTAAAATATCAGAGGTAAAACAACCCGCACAATTCATATGAATTAATAAGTTAACCAGCAAGATGATTCACGCGACGCTAATCATACTGTATATTACTAAGTAATACTAATAAACCGAGGGAAATGGCGACACTAATGGAACATATTCAAAGATGTTAGTGCTTGTTTGTTTATATAACTGGTATGCTGTATACAGCATTTCCGTATATTTGCCATTATATATTTATTTTGTTTTTGCTATGCACTGTAATTAAGTGATGTGTAATAAAACAATAGGCCGAATAATAATGAGAGGAGTACGAAATACGATGTTTCACAACAAAAGTCCTGCATATGAGAATTGACTGACTGACTACGTAAGGTCTGGGGCCTTCGTTGAGCACAACTAGTGTTACACCAGCGAAGAGCTACATTAGTCATACCGGTGTCTCAGTTGAAATTGCATCGCCTTAGGCGAATCTGCCCTCTTCCACGCCAAATGCCCCACCGCTACACAAACCTCCATTCCTATTCCAGCATTCAGTTACCACCATTAAAACTTACACATAATTTTTATTGTCAGTTTAATTCACTCATATGTTTTATTTTTATGGCGCGTTTTATAGCGCCCGGGCGCATATGGCTCTAGGCGAAAATGCCCCACTATCGCCGGCAGAGGCGTAGCGAGGGGGAGGGGAATGTTCCCCCGGGTGCACTCACCCGGGGGCGCTGAAATGCCACGCAAATGTCAGGGTATTCTTGTAAAAATAAAAATAAGACAAATTAGTGAAAATTCAGGGATTGTGATACAGTATACAGGACATTCAGGGATTGTGATACAGTATGAGTATACAGGACATTCAGGGATTGTGATACAGTATATAGGACATTCAGGGATTGTGATACAGTATGAGTATACAGGACATTCAGGGATTGTGATACAGTATACAGGACATTCAGGGATTGTGATACAGTATGAGTATACAGGACATTCAGGGATTGTGATACAGTATACAGGACATTCAGGGATTGTGATACAGTATACAGGGATTGTGATACAGTATACAGGACATTCAGGGATTGTGATACAGTATACAGGGATTGTGATACAGTATACAGGACATTCAGGGATTGTGATACAGTATACAGGGATTGTGATACAGTATACAGGGATTGTGATACCGTATACAGGGATTGTGATACAGTATACAGGGATTGTGATACAGTATACAGGACATTCAGGGATTGTGATACAGTATACAGGACATTCAGGGATTGTGATACAGTATGAGTATACAGGACATTCAGGGATTGTGATACAGTATACAGGACATTCAGGGATTGTGATACAGTATACAGGGATTGTGATACAGTATACAGGGATTGTGATACAGTATACAGGACATTCAGGGATTGTGATACAGTATACAGGGATTGTGATACAGTATACAGGGATTGTGATACAGTATACAGGGATTGTGATACAGTATACAGGGATTGTGATACAGTATACAGGACATTCAGGGATTGTGATACAGTATGAGTATACAGGACATTCAGGGATTGTGATACAGTATACAGGACATTCAGGGATTGTGATACAGTATACAGGACATGACGCGAAAAATGTACAAATTTTATCTGCTCGCTTCGCTCGATATTCAATATACAGTATTATAATTTCACTATATCAAACTTGTGTGTATAATAGATTTGATATAGTTATATACTTTTAGTAAACTGTTTTAGCCTATAATAGATTTGATAAGTTACCGGTATATACTTTTAGTAAACTGTTTTTTAGATGTTTTTTTTAAATATTGTATTTTGTGATATATTTATTATTATATATTATTTATTATATTTAAAAAAATCGACATAAATGAAAAGTTAAAATTATTGAAGGGGGGGGGGGGGGGGGGGGCGCTATCACAGCTTCATTCCCCGGGGCGCCAGAAGGGCTCGCTATGCCTCTGATCGCCGGGGATATTTTCGCACCGGTGGCGGTACCACGGCCGCCCTACCGACCGGTATGTGTGTGTTGGAAGGTATTATTTGTTATCGACTTTCGACACACAATACAATCACGTAGGCCCCCACAGTTCTTTCTTCTGACTCGCTTCAGATACACTACAACCATAATCGGTATTCTAAAAAAGCAAATAAATAATACTAGGTGTACTACTATAAAGTTACAGAGTTTATCCGATGTATGAGTCAGCTAGCTCTCCTGTAGTTCTGTACCGGTACTCGGGTAGCTAGCTCTCCTGTAGTTCTGTACCGGTACTCGGGTAGCTAGCCAACATCTCAGCATCTACTGGCCTATAATAAATGACCTGAAAAGAATTTATCTAGAAATGTATTTGGCAGAACCGGAGCAGTTTTTCCGAGATAGGCATAGAAATGGTGAGGGTTGGACCAGCCTTTCTCCAGCTCTTCTAGATATTGGTAGCCCTTGTGCGTAAGGATATCAATAGTACGGGGATCCGTGATATGGATGCATTTTTTATATTCCCCTTTCAATATATCACGAGCTTCTTCTGTGGTTACATCAAGACTGTAATGGGCGATAAGAAGAGGAATAGTTCGGTAAAACGAACGATACAGTTGTCGCGATCGTGCCTTCGCCATTTCCCCATCATATGATATGACATGTGTTTTAGGTTTTTGTCGTATGGCCTTAATAATATAATTTGTAGACATTGTTCAGTTGTAATAATCTTTCTTCTGTTCTTCAGTCTTTAAACTTTAATCGTGTAGCAGTGTAGTCTTCATGAGTCTGAGAGGTAGGTAGGCCTATATTATTAACTTCCTAGTGAATTGTGGAATTAAAGGATCCGGTACTGGGCACCGGGGAACCAGGAACGAGAAACAGGGATTGGTTCAAGTTCAATAAACAGATTTTCAAAGACAGAAAGGATTTTCTGCTTATCACTTACCGTACTACCGGTCAGGGTCAGCCGCTATCAGATCAAATAGACATAAAGCCTATCCTGGCATCTGCCTATCGCCAGATCGCTTAGTTCAGTAGTTAGGCGGCCTAAATACTGAAATAAGTACCGGTACTGGGTCTTCTTTCCCTACTGCAGTACTGCCCTAACTGCTAACGGTAAATACAGAAATAAGTTGAGTTGAGTAGGTGGCCTAGCAGGGTTCCGTAGATTGTAGATTGGGAGTTTGTGGGCCTATATTGTGGGTTCGATTAATATTAATTCAGTAATACAGTACTGCAGTAGGCCTACTGCTGTACTGTATTACAGTGTTAGGCCTCCTGTCAACCGGTAGCCTAGCAAACTGCCATGCCCAGCCCTCTGCTGCACTGCACAATACCGCAATATCACAAAGTTACCGGTACCTGCTAACCGTATGTACTGTACACGTATTACATGTACTGTATGTATAATGTATGTACAGAGACACTAGTAAGTGGGGCGAGCACTAAAAGTGTCATAATTACTCGTTATTGTTGTACGGTAATTATTGCCATAGCATAAGACGTTTTGCTTTCATTTTGTATTCGTACAGTATTTCTTATTTTATTGTGTATAATACTGTATTTATTTAACATATTTTTAAGTCCAGGCGCTGCTATGACTGTTGGTGTCTTTCAACCACGAATATTCAGTAATATAATATAATTGTTATAATTAGAAACGTTTACTAGACAATTATGGCGCTAGTATAAAAATTAAATATGTTTACACTCTCTACAATTATTAATTGTGTTCTACAGGTTTTCTAATATTGACAAGTCATGGCAAAAAATTATGACAAAAGCTCATGAAACTACAAACGTGGTTAATTGTTGTACTGCTGATGACATGTTAAGTCAGCTCCTGCCACATCTCATGGAACAACTTGAGATTTGCCAAAAGTCGTTGACTGGGTAAGTTATAACAATACTGTATTACACAAAAAAATAAGGCAAAGGACAATATGTAAATAATAATTACCAAAACAAAACAGAGTTAGGGTGTAAAAGCCTTTGCTGAATTGCCCCGTTATTTTTATTATCTTTTACATTAAAATACTCTGTAGTTGATTTAATAAGTGTAAGAGACCGTATTATTGCTGTATCGGTGTTTTTAGAGGATCTAAGACCTATTTCCTCCGTATGTGTACTGTGAAAGGCATATTTTATGATTCTATGGCAATTCGTGACGCAAAGGGGTGATAGCTACTCTTGAACAGTAGTTACTATGACTACGGTTAACAGCTGACATTCATACGTGTTGATTTCCTTTGTTCTACGGCGTCTCTCAGTTCAGTCAGCCAATTAGAGCGTTTTTGTGGCTCCTTGTACAGAAAATTTCCGAGAAATGACGCAATGCCTATGTGCAGTGTTTACATTCAGTCCTGAGCCAAAGAAAGAACGGCTTGGAAGTATTTTGTGCTTTACTGTTTTAGCCGTACACTAGTAGGCTTAATCATAAGGACATATATCCGTTATCTAACTTGACTAACCTAACTCAATGCAATCAATGCATACTGCAGTACTGCATACACTGCATACTGTGTAACACTGTGCATACTTTATATTGTTATACTGCTATTTGCTGTCTGTACTTCATAATTTGGTTGATGAATTATTATATTTGGAATAACGATAAATAACCCCGAAAACCCAATATTCTTGATATACTGAAGGTAAGAGAGAAAGGTTATACATAACGATTGTGACTTATGTTAAAGTGGTTTGAAGTGAATCTAATGTTATTTGATAGCCCCTACATGAGTCAGTCCGTGTTCCTTTTATATGTAACTAAAATCAGTGAAGATCGGCAGATCAGTGTGCAGTATTGTGCAGCATTGTGTGCGAGTGATACTGATAACGAAGCATTCCTAAAGAATGCGCCATATATGTGAATTATAATTAAGCCATATCGTTGTGAGTAGTTTAAGTCATAACTCTGTTTATATAGATAGAGCGCCACGTCCTAAAGGAACTGTTAATATTCCCCGAAAGTGAATAATATTGTCAGAGATTATATAATACTGTCAGTCGAATAATACATTAAGCTTACATAGCAATAAAATTAAGCCGTCGAACCCAATCTCCCGGGAATTATCCAGCGGGTGAATGATCGCGCACAGATTGGTTTCGACTAGTGTAGTGAATCAAATATTTGTCATCGGCTAAAGTGATTTATTATCTAACAGACATCCTAATTTGGCAGGTTAAACTGCCAAAGGTCTGAAAGCGCGAACAATAACGGATATTGCTTCTTTATTGCAGTAAGCAATAAAGTCGAAAGTACCGGTCGACCGGTAACCAGTAGGCCTGACTGCCTGATCATCCGGACCGGTACCTACAGCAGTATTATTCGATTTTGATAATTATATACCGGTAGGCCTTAATAATTAATCAGGGAGGGCCCGCCCTGGTTTTTTATTGAGATTTTTACTTATTTCTGTCAAGTTTTATTTATTTGTAGGCCAGTATTGAACAGAAGGCGTGTAAGCCTGATCATATTGTACAGACAAGTTGTAGGCTGAGCTGTTGTCTGATTGCTGTTAAGTCTGAACGGATTGCAGTGTGTGTAGGTCACCTGTCCGATAAAGAACGGTTGGGAAGTTGGGGTAGCCATTGCAGTAAAGTAAACCCCCAATTAAAGAATAAGTCGTACTACTGGGTTAGAACGCATACTACCTAACTATTTCGGAGTCTGCATGTCCTGTAGTTTATTTAGGCTTGAGAGTAGTCTGCCATCGTTTGGTCTGTACTTTGTTTGTGTAGTCTGTACAGGTAGCGTATAATATTATTTAGATAATTTGTAGGCTGGATAGTTGTCTGGCTGTTATTAGGTCTGAACGGATTGCAGTCTGTGTAGAGCCCTTGTCCGATAAAGAACGGTTGGGAAGTTGGGGCAGCCAAAGCTATAAGGTAAACCCCCAATTAAAGAATAAGTCGTACTACTGGGTTAGAACGCATACTACCTAATTATTTCGGAGTCTGCATATACCGTATTTGTTTAGGCTTGATAGTAGTCTGTCAGTGTTCGGTCTGCATTTTGTTTGAGTAGTTTGTACGCGTAGCGTAATATTTATTATTCAGAGTTTATGCGATTATTCGCAACATTCATTCCCCAAGTTTGTTCCTACAGTAATTGTGTTTGTTATACATACCGCTATAGTTAAATTAACCCCGGTACTACACGGGCTGCTCGGCGTAGGTAAAGACTGGTGATTTTGTGCATCGGTCACTCCAGCAGATGCTGTGGTTCTTTTAGCTGTTCAAGTATATTTAACTACTGATTATATGTTGTACAAGTACTCGTACCTAATTTAGGGTTTAGTGTACAGTGCTTTCCGAAAATAATTAGTGTAGGCATTATATTTGTGTTGTAAAGTGGTTGATAGGCACATTCGATTAGCTCTATTAACTTCTAGGTAGGAACACTCCGTGATACATAACGTAGAACCTATAGCGATACGGCTATAGGTCGTCAGGCGGTGGTATTTTCCTATCTGGACAACGCAGTGTATTTACTACTACGTATTATTTTCAAATACCGCAGTACCCTGTCCGTTGTAATAACCAGTTTTCTAACCCTTTGTTAGGCTGGTTTGTAGACTTCTTGTAAAATTACCCTAAAAATTCGTATTTTGTGTTTTTGTAAATTTTTGTGTTTATTTAGAGATTGTAATCTCACCCGAATTGTACGTAATTTGTAGTATTAAGTAACTTAGGTAAATTAGAATTATTTGTTTTAGTGTCTATAAGTAACACTTCACTGAAAGCGCACCGCTTTGTGTAGTGATTACTCCCCAGAAATAATAACATTTATTTCAAACATTGACAAAACCCATTAAAACGGGTATATATATATTATAAATCAAATCTAACGATTTATAAATAGTAGACCTACCATACAACCATTAGGTCTCAATATCAGTTGGATTACTGCTTAAATAACGGTAATAAAGTAAGTTAAAGTAACCAAGTAACCCTAAAGTTCAGAAATTCAATTATTCCAAAATAATTGATATACCGGTATTTACGATAGGCCTATTATCTTTATTTCTATAAATCTAGGCTGAAATTATACCGGTACTTATAATTAATTCTATTCTAGAATTATATATACTACAAACAGTAAGCTGTATACCGGTATTCCGATAGGCCTATTATATATTTATATATATTTGTGCTAAAATTATACCGGTATTCTGTGATAAACCTAGTCTGTAATAATAGTTATATATACTATAAGCATACCGGTATTTTAATATATTATATATCACGCTACACTGAGTAGCAGTACCGGTAATTAATTACTAGGCTAGCAGTTAATACTGAGTTATTAGACTTACTCAGACTGTAATACAGCAGTAGACATTCAACGGTATACATAGTCATGTCTGATACTAAGCAGAACCTGTCAGACAGTTTATTGGATGTAACTATCTGCGACTCAGATAGAGACGTACAACCGTCTGGTCGTAAATCCAGTTCACCTCCCACTGTGAGGAAGGTCATCCCTCCAGTAGTAATAACAGAACCTAGGCTGGTCCAACATCGTAGGTCTATCATAGGCACTCGAGCTCAGGTCAAGCGGGACCAAAAGGCAGCGGAACAGCAACAACCCGTTAGTCAAGAACTTATTCCTCAGCGGCCCAGCAGCTCCAGTAGTGAGGATACTGTAGAGCTGACACCCGAGAGCGGAGCAGAGATGACGGATGCGGTTTATACGGATCCCCTTCTCATCCTTCCTGCAGCCGTGCTCGCTGGGTTATTGATCGCGGTGGAAGAACACCAGATCGATTGGGCGAGAAGTCAACGGTCAACTAGAGATAGTTACGCGGGATACACGAGTGAAGAACTGAAGTCTATTGTTGAGTCGCAATGGAACTTCCCCGGACCCGGACTCCCGTTTGATTTATCAGAAGCTGCCTGGGAAGACATACACCGGATGGGAGTAGCCAAGGAAACCATCGATCCAGCTGTATGGAAGAGGTCCGCAGCCGGATACGCCCAGGGATTCTTCAGCTCTATGGAGCGAGTAGAGAGACAACTGTTTCAACAACCTCAAGGACCTCAAGAGCAGGGATCGCTGCTTTATCAAGTTAGAGAAAGAGTTTTGCGGATTAGGCTAATCTTATCCGCCTTTGAGGAGGCTTCTAAAAGAAAACAAGACACGTCGTTGCAAGTTGCCGTAAAGACTTGGTTTCAACGGGTGAGTCGCCAGGTTCAAGGAGCAGCTCAGTGGAAAGCTCAGTTGGAGGAGCGCTCAACCCATGGAGAATCAACAGACGCTACTTTTTCCCAAGTGGAAAGTGAAGCGACGGCAGAGAAACCGCATAAGAGGGATGCCATTGACATCTATTTGTCAGACTATCAGCGTTTCGTAGGTGATGAAGAGTTGCGGAGAAGACTAGATGGGCTTAGCCCTAATAGTGAAGGAGCCCAGCGTGTGTTGGATGCAATTGATGTGGATAGGTTAGCGGCGAACCAAGCTAAATTCGATGAACAACTCCGCATCGCTAGAGACCAAGAAGAACAATTAAAGAAAAAACGTATAGAAGATAGAAAGGCAGCGGCAGTGGCAGCAGCAATGGCAGAGGCAGAAGCGGAAAGAAAGGCGGCAGCAGCAGTGGCAGAGGCAGAAGCGGAAAGAAAGGCAGCAGTGGCAGAGGCCGAAGCGGAAAGGAAAGCGGCAGTAGCAGAGGCAGCGGCAGAAACCGAAAGAAAAGCGGCACTAGCAATAGCAGAAGCAGTGGTAGAAGCAGAACGGAGGGCATCTGAAGAGGCAACCCAACTAGAGTTGGAAATTCTTCAAGAGAAGCAAGACAACTTCAATAAACAGTTAACAGCGAGCAATATGCAGATGATGAGTCGATCTACTCCCAAGAGACAGGGGTATACATCATCTGAGGAAGGCGATACCACCGACACCGAAGGCGGAGGAAATCGACCTCGCCTAAGCAGACGTAAAAGAACATTCCACCGTCAGAAATTGCCTGATTTGCCTCCAGCTGTTAGAAGGCAACTAAATAACACCAACTTAGGTAGTACAGAGCCCACAGACCAAATAATTACAATAGAAAGACTCCCTACTATAGTAGATGAGCCTGAAATAATTAGGCCTGTTCTTGAAATCACCCCTTCGGTGATAGACACACCTGTGCTCCCTGAAGCTACTTCTAAATTCCCTCTACATAGCACTAAGCTACCTGTGCCCAGTAGAACTGCCCAGGAGACAGTTCAGGTCCTGGACCCCGAGCGAAATATTCCAGATTTGTCGCCCGTTGTCCCTCGTCCGCCCGCTACGACGTTGGCGGATCCCGTTTCGGCGGTTGATTGGGTGGACGAGAGACGGCGGGGGATGGACATTCTCCTCAGAAAGATGGAGGAGAATCAAACACGCTCCTCTCAACAGGTCCGAGAGTTAGAAGGGACTGTTCAACAGTTAAAGGGCACAGTAAGGGAAAGTAGGCTGGAGTTGCAAGAAGTGCAGCAAAGTATCGCGCTAGAGCGCGATAAATTAGTAAATACTCAAAAGGGTATACCACCACCCTCTGTAACAATGTGTCAACCCGTTAGGTCTGAAGTATCTCATGCGCAAGGTGTGGAGCCTACACGCATTTATACTGCTAGCGAAGTAGAAACTCCTATAGTGAACCCTATTAAGGGTAATTATAGACCTGTTGATAATGATATTCCATATAGAACTGACCATAATCCTAGAAATTTATATACCGATAACTCGATATTAAATAGCACGATGGCCCAAGAAAGTTTTACGCGTCAAATGGCTAGAACCGAAGCCCGGCAAGCGGTAAAGGTTGGAGAGATCGTCAAGTTCAATGGAGATGAGATGAAATGGTTACCTTTTAATGAATATTACAAAGATAACATACAGAACTCTGTACTATCTAATGGAGAAAAACTTAGATACCTCATCGAGTGCTTGGAAGGATCTCCCAAGTTAATGGCGTTAAAGTTTATTGGACATCCAGATGGATTAAGACAAGTTTGGGATACACTAAACATCAGGTATGGTAATAGGAATAATATCGCTGGGTACTTGTATGCCAAGTTAGTAGCGCCCCGAAAGTTTATTAGTAGCGGAATTATCGAGTTTTCCGATGAGATCCAGGAGATCTGCAGACAATTAGACTGGCTAGGTAAGTCTCATGAGTATCAGAACACTATGGTTATTAGAGCAGTGGCTTCTACTTTACCTAAAGGTGGAGTAGGTACACGCTGGGATAAGAAAGTGTTATATATGATGGAACAACAACGGCGAGACCCTACCATGGCTGATCTCATGTCATTCCTAGATGGAGAAGTGAAATTACAGCTCCTGAAACAGTCTAGGGAGAAAACACCGGAAAACAAGGTAAGTGAAAAACCCGTCTCTAGGAGAAAAATAACACCAGTATGTTATACCGATGACGGCGAAAGCCAGACTTCTCAAGGAGAAGATAGCGGGAAGGACACGGATAGATCTTATTACGTGAATAAAATGCCTAAAGATCAGGTAAGTAAATTCAAGTCTCGATCAAATGACAGGAGAGAACCGATAAGAAAAACTCCTCCCACGTCTCCCAAGAGAATTCAGGTGAGAAAGCCCGAAGAAAAGGCAAGTGTACACAATGTGACTCAGAATAAGGTAAGTAACATCAAACCGAAATGTGCGCTGTGTGACGGGACCCACTATTTGAATAGGTGTGATGAATTTCTAAAGAAATCATTAACTGAGAGGCGTGAAGTCATGTGGGACAAGCGGTTGTGTTATAACTGCCTCAGACAAGGACATCAACGGCGAACCTGTTACTCAGACATAAGGTGTGCAAAGTGTGGTGCGAAACATCATATCTTGTTGCACGCTGAATTCGATCGAAATAGTCCTAATCAGGTAAGTGATTCCGAACTACATGTCCAATTCAGTGATGTGAACGACACTGATCTATCTGAGATGGAAGGATTCTATACGGATGAGTTCTCTGACGAAAACGAATCCTGTTACATGATAAATACCGCAGTGTATCGAGCACTTACATATGAAAAAGATACAGACAGCGACTTCATTCTAACTACTTCTGAGCGACAACCATCGTGGAAAGCACCATCTTCCAATGTAGGGATCCGAGAGTTTCCTGTGGTGCAAGTAAGGGTGCACGGACCCAAACGGAGTTATGTAGTGAACGCCCTCCTGGACTCCGGCAGCACAGGAACATTCATCGATAAAGAGCTAGCCGAAGATATATTTGCTGGACAGCCCAAGTTCCAAACTAAGCTCAACATGTCTGGCATTATGCAAGTTTGGAAATCTACAATAACAGCTGATTATTATGTAGGCGCGTTGTCCACCCCACAAGACGAACTAGGAGAACACAGCATAAGGTCAGTGAAAATGGTGGCTATAAAGAACTTCGCTACTACTCAAGCAGACCTTTATAATTGGGACGAGGATGAGAGCATCCAACATCTTAACATACCTCGATTTCAGACTGATTATCCTGGAGTGCAAATACTCATCGGCCAAAACGCGCATGAGGCGCTGGAGACATTAGAGAAACGGCCTGCTCAACCGCAGCCCCTACAGACCTATGCGGTAAGAACTAGAGTAGGATGGTATTTTACTGGCCCTTCCCGTAGAACACTCAAAGAAAGACTACCGCAAGAGAGAGTCTGCCAAGTGAGTGAATGGGAAGATGATGCTAGTGAGGGAGACGATTCAACTGAGGGAATTCCATACTCCTCAGATAACGACGACGTTCACCAGCTTTTTGATGAGGAGAATACCATCGAGCTCCTTAAGGAAAACGAGGCTTGGCAAAACCAAGTTAACTTATGTCAACTTCTCTATCCATCTGAACGAGAAGCTTATAACGACGAGTTAAATGACGTCATTGAGCGTCATAATGCCAAGATTCGGGATGAACATGCCGTACGATTCTTTACGCAAGAGGCGGTAGAGCCCAATTCCTACGATAAAGCCTTGTCGGTGGAAGAGGAAAGGGCCAAGCAGATCCAAGAGACAACTACATGTTTCCTCAAAGATCAAGGTAGGTATGAAGTCGGTTTACCTTTCCGCAAGAAAGAACCGAAGTTCATCAATAACAGACCTTTGGCGGAAAAAAGAATCGCGCAACTCCATCGACGCCTTACGGCTAATTCATCAGCTAAAGCAATGTATCAAACACAGCTGGAAAAATTCATTAATAAGGGATATGCGGAGAGAGTACCGGAAGAAACACCTGTGACTGAAAGAACGTATTATTTAACTCACCATTACGTTCCTAAACCCGGTAAACCTAATGAAGTGAGAGTAGTGTTTGATGGCTCCGCTCTTTACATGGGTCAATCCCTTAACTCTGAATTGTTACCCGGACCCAACTTGCTTCAATCTTTGTTGGGAATTCTTTTAAGATTGAGACAATATTCGATTGCTTTCGCCTCCGATATAGAAGGCATGTTCTTGCAAGTCAAAGTGTTGGATAGGGATCGAGATAGCCTACGATTTCTATGGTGGCCCGAAGGAGATCTCAACCAGCAACCGGTGGAGTACTGGATGACCATCCAGGCCTTTGGGATAATCTCAAGCCCTTCCAACGCCTGTTCGGTAGTGCGTACTACTGCAGAGGACAACAGAGAGGCCTTCTCTAAGGAAGTGATCGACAACATCAAGAGAGACATATACATGGACGACAATCTGAAGTCCCTTCCATCAGTTGAGGAAGCCATTGAGGTCGCTAAGGGAACGGTAGAGTGCTTAAAAAGAGGTGGGTTTCGATTAACAAAATTCACCAGCAACTCCCGTGAGTTTCTGGAGTCGATTCCTGCGGAAGATCGCGGAGCGAAAGATCTCGATTTGATCAAAGATGATCTGCCAGAAACCAAGACACTCGGCTTGAAATGGGACACAGAGAGAGATATCCTGTTTTTCCAACTAAAACAGCGAGATAATCCTGTTCGAACCAAACGGATTTGCTTAAGTATACTGAGCACTTATTTCGATCCATTGGGATTTATTAGCCCAGTTATATTGATTGCTCGAAGTTTGGTACAACAAATGTGGCTTGAAAACCACTCATGGGACGATCCACTTAAGGGGGAATTACTGAAGCAGTGGATGAAATGGGAAGATTCTCTACCGGCTATCGAGGAGTTTATAATTTCCCGTTCATATTTTGGTCATGTTCTCCCTACGTATTCCTATCAACTCCATGTGTTTGGAGACGCCAGCGATATGGGAATCGGTATAGTAGCCTACCTAAGAGTGGAAACTCCGGATGGAATCAAAGTAGCCTTGGTTACTTCTAAGGCATTAATCAACAACAAGTTGAAAGTTCCTCGAGCGGAGTTAAAAGCGGCTCTATACGCTACAGCCATCGGCCGGAATGTAACCGAACAGATTGACTATACATTAGAGAAAACTGTCTATTGGACCGACGCTTTACTCGTGTTAGAGTATATAACCAATGAAGTCTGTCAGTTCAGCGTCTTCGTTACCAACAGAGTAGCCATCATACTTAGTCGCACGACGATGGACCAATGGAGACATTGCCCCGGAACGATTAACCCAGCAGACATCGCGTCCCGAGGAGCGACTCCAAAGGAATTGGTAAATACTCCCGAATGGTTAGGAGGACCTGACTTTCTCTACAGGGAAGAAGAAGAATGGCCTCCCCATCTCACAACAGCAGAGATCAGACAGGCCAAGGGAGCGGAGAAAGTTAAGCCCAAAACTCGAGCGAGTAAATCGAAGTTGTTTAAACCTGCGGTTGATCTATCTGTATTATTTACTTCCGGAGAGGATGCTTTGGATCAGAAACCCACCGCCACGACCAAAGAAGTCTTGGAAATCCGTGACAAGGATTGGAAATCTGGAATACCAGATATCTCTCAGGGACTCTCACCTCTCCTGCAGAGAGCGACGGACCACTATAGCTCCTGGAATCGGCTTTGTGACGCCGTCATATACTTTGAGCGATGTTTCTATCGTCACTATTCCAGGACGAAGAGGAAACCTGGAATTGTATTCAGGATGCAGCGACTCAATCACCCAGTCGGTCGTTTGTGTTTATCGGAAGGGAATGGAGGACTCTCCGGAAACTGTGGAAGGCAAGATTCTCTTCCCACGACCACCTCCCTAATCCTTCAAACATCTAGGGACTCCATAACGTAACAACATATGGAGTGGGTGTGTGACTCTATTATTTTATATTATTTTATTATTTTTATATTTATGTATGTATTACTATGTAATTCTATTATAATCGTTTTCTTTAATTTTATTCAGTAGAATGTTATTTTAGCGATTATTTAGTAGATTAGTGCAATATATATTCGCGTATATTACTTAATTACGTATATATTATATTTAATGCGACGGCAAGAAATAATTCTTTTCCTTCTTCCTTACTGTCCGTATTACATTACAAATACGTAACTACAGTAAGATGAAATGTCCGTACTTATTAAAGTACAATAAAGCCACTACTATATTTAAGTATTATTGGTAGGCAGAGTATTAGGAATGCAAAGTTCAGATCCTCGTGTCTCGGCTAAACCAAGCTCTGGGTAGACCTTGGAAACGACTTGCCTCTTCACACTGACATTGCTTCGTGTGATATTGCTCTCATACCGTATATTAAATAATACATATAGTAGCGTGATGTCCCTTTAACAGTAGCGTATAACGCAAAATAAATCTGTTAAACCCTTTGACCATCTGTAATTCTAGTCGATTAAGATATCGTGGCACCCACCGATATACTTGAAAGACAAATTATAGAATCAGTGGTTAACGTCCCCAGACAAGTTCTGGAATAAATCGGTGCCCATCTCAAATATTAATTAGTTAATATTTACAAATCAAATAAGTCAAAATCTGTAAAATTCAGATCCTTCAACAATTTTAGTCAATTAAGATATCGTAGCATTTACCGATATTCTTAAAGAGACAATTTTCTTAGAATTAAGGATCTTGTGTCCCTAGACATGTTCTAGAATCAAAATATGTCCATTTAATTATCAAATAATAAAATTTCAGGGAATAAATTTAAATTCATGCCTTTTAATGAATTTAATAAATTGCCATTTTTACGCAATTTATAACATCCCCAAAATTCCATTAATTAATAGATCAAGGGAGCGGAGATTTATATTATTATGCGTATGCGTGTACGAAAGTCTCCCAAACATAGTCAATAGCCGATAAAATTCATAAAGTCATGTATAAACAGGACATTGACTATTAAAGAATTACTATTAAATAACATCCCAGATCTGTATGCATTGGAAATTACCCTAATTCTACCGCTAGCTTTGCATAATGTCACCATAGCAACAACCACGCTAGAATTAGAATGGAGTTAAAAGAACAATAGAAAGCTTGCCCATTGAATAGCATAGGGAATAAATAGCGCACTGCTAGTATCCAAGGATACATAATAATACAGTGACATTCTGGAAGGCATTGACTAACGGACAAATGGCCCGAATGTGTGTAATTTGTGACAAGTTGTGTGTGGTATTTGTGAGTTTATAGGTGAATGTTACTGCTAAGGTGTGTTTACAGTAGCTAGTCGCAATCGTAAAAGTAACCTAACTCTCCAAGGAAAACCTGAAGTACATCTAAGCCTTTGGGACGGACAGTCGAGTGACTTGTGCCGGTTGTCGTTGTCGTTGTGCGGCTACGTCGTTGGTGAAAGTACAGCGGCGACGACACATCGGCGCTGAGGATCTCGTACTGTCCGGGGGTTAATTGGAGTAGGCAGCGACGCTCGCTAGCCTAAATATAAACTCCTTATAATGTGGATAAACTCATATATAGCAGACATGACGGAGTTGATAGAAGATGGTCTTGGTATCGGGGAGCGATATACTCTACTTTTACAAGCGTTTGTTGATAGCTTAATACGCGGCGACGTTAGTCCAACTGCTGCAGAGGACGATGGTCGTTATATCGAACCGACAATGTCCCAAGTGCAGCTCTCGCGAGAGTTGGACTATAGAAAATTCGCTGCTCGATATACGCAGCGTAATGGTACGTATATGGGCTTCTTAACTACTGGTCATTCTATCAATTTACACAATACGGACTATGTCGACTATATATCCTGCCCAGCGGAGTCGGAATCATAAACTGAAATTCGAAGGCGAAAATTCTATTCGAAATTGGCTCGAAAGAAAAGACATTAAAGAAACAAATAAACGCGGTAACTCCAACATATATTTGGAATTCTTGATAGAAGCATTGTAACAACAAATAAATATCATCCGCGTTACCCCTACCAGACGTGCGTCTTTGGTATTATTACGATAAATGCCCTAGATCCAGCCAATAAACGGAAAGACATAAACATCCACGGAAACGTTGTGTTAAACACAGTTGTGCTCGTTATATTTACTGGAGTTTCGAGCGAAACTTGTTTGACGTACCACCTATGCTCACTCGGCTCGAACGATCCTGGAGTAAACCTACGATCAGAGTCCCGGAATACTCGATCAAACCTCCTCATTCCTTAGTTGGACCTCAGACCTGCGATCCTGGTGGTGTCGCGGATCCTCGTGGACTGTATTCACTGTTCAAAGATCTAGTGCTACCCTAACAATTAATCGGTAACACTCCGACAGTGATTTCTAGCTAGCCGCCCATCTTACCTAGCCGGATTGTGATGCGGACACCTAATATCACTATCCAACCGTATGGTCATCCCCGTTTAACGCGATACAACCCTTCATCAAGGTGAAGGAGAGTTTTGTACGAAACGAGTTAAACGTGATTCTATAAAGATCAAAAAGGAAACCTGCGTTTGTTCAGATAAACGTAAGTTATAACAGTAAGTCCAATCGATAAACGAATTGGCCTTATCTCGGTTCGATTGGGAAATCTCGAATCTCTAAGAAGATATCAAGCTTAGAAAACCCTATTCTCTGCGAGAGTTTTGGACGAACATATCCCATGACAAGCGGAGGAAAATCAGCTCGAGGAGAAGCATATCGAAATGGACGAGACACCGACAGTAAACCCAAACCTTCTAATGCAATCATATTGCACCCTTCACCCAGGAGTTATGGCCCTCCTAGTAAAGTGGTTCCCCCCAAAGAGAAAAGGACTCTTGCTAGCTTTAAAAAACTGCGTAAACGCCGTCCGCGCAAGAAAGACTAACTGTTTAGAGTATCTTTAGGTTTTAGAAACTGTGATTTTTATATTTTATAGACTGAAAATCCCATTTTCTGGGAGCGGTGTAAAAGCCTTTGCTGAATTGCCCCGTTATTTTTATTATCTTTTACATTAAAATACTCTGTAGTTGATTTAATAAGTGTAAGAGACCGTATTATTGCTGTATCGGTGTTTTTAGAGGATTTAAGACCTATTTCCTCCGTATGTGTACTGTGAAAGGCATATTTTATGATTCTATGGCAATTCGTGACGCAAAGGGGTGATAGCTACTCTTGAACAGTAGTTACTATGACTACGGTTAACAGCTGACATTCATACGTGTTGATTTCCTTTGTTCTACGGCGTCTCTCAGTTCAGTCAGCCAATTAGAGCGTTTTTGTGGCTCCTTGTACAGAAAATTTCCGAGAAATGACGCAATGCCTATGTGCAGTGTTTACATTCAGTCCTGAGCCAAAGAAAGAACGGCTTGGAAGTATTTTGTGCTTTACTGTTTTAGCCGTACACTAGTAGGCTTAATCATAAGGACATATATCCGTTATCTAACTTGACTAACCTAACTCAATGCAATCAATGCATACTGCAGTACTGCATACACTGCATACTGTGTAACACTGTGCATACTTTATATTGTTATACTGCTATTTGCTGTCTGTACTTCATAATTTGGTTGATGAATTATTATATTTGGAATAACGATAAATAACCCCGAAAACCCAATATTCTTGATATACTGAAGGTAAGAGAGAAAGGTTATACATAACGATTGTGACTTATGTTAAAGTGGTTTGAAGTGAATCTAATGTTATTTGATAGCCCCTACATGAGTCAGTCCGTGTTCCTTTTATATGTAACTAAAATCAGTGAAGATTGGCAGATTAGTGTGCAGTATTGTGCAGCATTGTGTGCGAGTGATACTGATAACGAAGCATTCCTAAAGAATGCGCCATATATGTGAATTATAATTAAGCCATATCGTTGTGAGTAGTTTAAGTCATAACTCTGTTTATATAGATAGAGCGCCACGTCCTAAAGGAACTGTTAATATTCCCCGAAAGTGAATAATATTGTCAGAGATTATATAATACTGTCAGTCGAATAATACATTAAGCTTACATAGCAATAAAATTAAGCCGTCGAACCCAATCTCCCGGGAATTATCCAGCGGGTGAATGATCGCGCACAGATTGGTTTCGACTAGTGTAGTGAATCAAATATTTGTCATCGGCTAAAGTGATTTATTATCTAACATACATCCTAATTTGGCAGGTTAAACTGCCAAAGGTCTGAAAGCGCGAACATAGGGTAAGGGCTGGGGTCTATGCTGGCTGTATGAAAACACTGTTTTTTAATGAACGTTTTCGCCCTAACCGGGCTACTTCAGTCTCTAATGATACTGTATGAGGAATGTATCAACTTGTACTAAATAAAAGGTCATGCAGCACCCAAGGTGTACTAAATAACAGGTCATGCAGCACCCAAGGTGTACTAAATAAAAGGTCATGCAGCACCCAAGGTATATTAACACCTTGGCAACTACAAGATAAAAATTCCAGAAAGACATTTTATTACATTTCTATGAATCCTAGTCATCATAACCAGTCTTGATAATCAGTCATAATCAGTCACCTAACCAAAGTTGCATAAGAGAGGTTTCTAAGGAAATATTATGAAAATAGTGTCATAAATAGGGAAACGATCGGCCTCCGCTAATTTCAGCAATCAGCTCGCTGCATGACATGTTATTTAGTACACCTTGGGTGCTGCATGACCTGTTATTTAGTACACCTTGGGTGCTGCATGACCTGTTATTTAGTACACCTTGGGTGCTGCATGACCTGTTATTTAGTACACCTTGGGTGCTGCATGATCTGTTATTTAGTACACCTTGGGTGCTGCATGATCTGTTATTTAGTACACCTTGGGTGCTGCATGACCTGTTATTTAGTACACCTTGGGTGCTGCATGACCTGTTATTTAGTACAGCTTGGGTGCTGCATGACCTGTTATTTAGTACACCTTGGGTGCTGCATGACCTGTTATTTAGTACACCTTGGGTGCTGCATGATCTGTTATTTAGTACACCTTGGGTGCTGCATGACCTGTTATTTAGTACACCTTGGGTGCTGCATGACCTGTTATTTAGTACACCTTGGAATGTATATATAGTTAAAATTATTGCATCCCTCCACCCAATCAATATTCCCTCTCTTTTATAATACGGGGTTCTGTTATAAACTAATAAGGGTACATTAATAGCATAAATGGGGAGAAATAGAAATATACAAACAGTAGTTTAACTACTGTATAACTATCATTAAATAAGGAAAAGAAACATACTTAAATCAAAATAAAATAAATACCAGATGTAGAGACTACTTAGTTAGGTTATACAGTAGTTTAACTACTGTATAACTATCATTAAATAAGGAAAAGAAACATACTTAAATCAAAATAAAATAAATACCAGATGTAGAGACTACTTAGTTACAGTAGGTTATACAGTAGTTTAACTACTGTATAACTATCATTAAATAAGGAAAAGATACACATCCTTAAATCAAAATAAAATAAATACCAGATGTAGAGACTACTTAGTTAGGTTATACAGTAGTTTAACTACTGTATAACTATCATTAAATAAGGAAAAGAAACATCCTTAAATTAAAATAAAATAAATACCAGATGTAGAGACTACTTAGTTAGGTTATACAGTAGTTTAACTACTGTATAACTATCATTAAATAAGGAAAAGAAACATCCTTAAATTAAAATAAAATAAATACCAGATGTAGAGACTACTTAGTTACAGTAGGTTATACAGTAGTTTAACTACTGTATAACTATCATTAAATAAGGAAAAGAAACATCCTTAAATTAAAATAAAATAAATACCAGATGTAGAGACTACTTAGTTACAGTAGGTTATACAGTAGTTTAACTACTGTATAACTATCATTAAATAAGGAAAAGAAACATCCTTAAATTAAAATAAAATAAATACCAGATGTAGAGACTACTTAGTTACAGTAGGTTATACAGTAGTTTAACTACTGTATAACTATCATTAAATAAGGAAAAGAAACATACTTAAATCAAAATAAAGTAAATACCAGATGTAGAGACTACTTAGTTAGGTTATACAGTAGTTTAACTACTGTATAACTATCATTAAATAAGGAAAAGAAACATCCTTAAATTAAAATAAAATAAATACCAGATGTAGAGACTACTTAGTTAGGTTATACAGTAGTTTAACTACTGTATAACTATCATTAAATAAGGAAAAGAAACATACTTAAATCAAAATAAAATAAATACCAGATGTAGAGACTACTTAGTTACAGTAGGTTATACAGTAGTTTAACTATTGTATAACTATCATTAAATAAGGAAAAGAAACATCCTTAAATCAAAATAAAATAAATACCAGATGTAGAGACTACTTAGTTACAGTAGGTTATACAGTAGTTTAACTATTGTATAACTATCATTAAATAAGGAAAAGAAACATCCTTAAATCAAAATAAAATAAATACCAGATGTAGAGACTACTTAGTTACAGTAGGTTATACAGTAGTTTAACTACTGTATAACTATCATTAAATAAGGAAAAGAAACATCCTTAAATTAAAATAAAATAAATACCAGATGTAGAGACTACTTAGTTACAGTAGGTTATACAGTAGTTTAACTACTGTATAACTATCATTAAATAAGGAAAAGAAACATCCTTAAATTAAAATAAAATAAATACCAGATGTAGAGACTACTTAGTTACAGTAGGTTATACAGTAGTTTAACTATTGTATAACTATCATTAAATAAGGAAAAGAAACATACTTAAATTAAAATAAAATAAATACCAGATGTAGAGACTACTTAGTTACAGTAGGTTATACAGTAGTTTAACTACTGTATAACTATCATTAAATAAGGAAAAGAAACATCCTTAAATTAAAATAAAATAAATACCAGATGTAGAGACTACTTAGTTACAGTAGGTTATACAGTAGTTTAACTATTGTATAACTATCATTAAATAAGGAAAAGAAACATACTTAAATCAAAATAAAATAAATACCAGATGTAGAGACTACTTAGTTACAGTAGGTTATACAGTAGTTTAACTACTGTATAACTATCATTAAATAAGGAAAAGAAACATCCTTAAATTAAAATAAAATAAATACCAGATGTAGAGACTACTTAGTTAGGTTATACAGTAGTTTAACTACTGTATAACTATCATTAAATAAGGAAAAGAAACATCCTTAAATTAAAATAAAATAAATACCAGATGTAGAGACTACTTAGTTACAGTAGGTTATACAGTAGTTTAACTATTGTATAACTATCATTAAATAAGGAAAAGAAACATACTTAAATCAAAATAAAATAAATACCAGATGTAGAGACTACTTAGTTACAGTAGGTTATACAGTAGTTTAACTACTGTATAACTATCATTAAATAAGGAAAAGATACACATCCTTAAATCAAAATAAAATAAATACCAGATGTAGAGACTACTTAGTTAGGTTATACAGTAGTTTAACTACTGTATAACTATCATTAAATAAGGAAAAGAAACATCCTTAAATTAAAATAAAATAAATACCAGATGTAGAGACTACTTAGTTAGGTTATACAGTAGTTTAACTACTGTATAACTATCATTAAATAAGGAAAAGAAACATCCTTAAATTAAAATAAAATAAATACCAGATGTAGAGACTACTTAGTTACAGTAGGTTATACAGTAGTTTAACTACTGTATAACTATCATTAAATAAGGAAAAGAAACATACTTAAATCAAAATAAAATAAATACCAGATGTAGAGACTACTTAGTTAGGTTATACAGTAGTTTAACTACTGTATAACTATCATTAAATAAGGAAAAGAAACATACTTAAATCAAAATAAAATAAATACCAGATGTAGAGACTACTTAGTTACAGTAGGTTATACAGTAGTTTAACTACTGTATAACTATCATTAAATAAGGAAAAGATACACATCCTTAAATCAAAATAAAATAAATACCAGATGTAGAGACTACTTAGTTAGGTTATACAGTAGTTTAACTACTGTATAACTATCATTAAATAAGGAAAAGAAACATCCTTAAATTAAAATAAAATAAATACCAGATGTAGAGACTACTTAGTTACAGTAGGTTATACAGTAGTTTAACTACTGTATAACTATCATTAAATAAGGAAAAGAAACATACTTAAATCAAAATAAAATAAATACCAGATGTAGAGACTACTTAGTTAGGTTATACAGTAGTTTAACTACTGTATAACTATCATTAAATAAGGAAAAGAAACATACTTAAATCAAAATAAAATAAATACCAGATGTAGAGACTACTTAGTTACAGTAGGTTATACAGTAGTTTAACTACTGTATAACTATCATTAAATAAGGAAAAGATACACATCCTTAAATTAAAATAAAATAAATACCAGATGTAGAGACTACTTAGTTACAGTAGGTTATACAGTAGTTTAACTACTGTATAACTATCATTAAATAAGGAAAAGAAACATACTTAAATCAAAATAAAATAAATACCAGATGTAGAGACTACTTAGTTAGGTTATACAGTAGTTTAACTACTGTATAACTATCATTAAATAAGGAAAAGAAACATCCTTAAATCAAAATAAAATAAATACCAGATGTAGAGACTACTTAGTTACAGTAGGTTATACAGTAGTTTAACTACTGTATAACTATCATTAAATAAGGAAAAGATACACATCCTTAAATCAAAATAAAATAAATACCAGATGTAGAGACTACTTAGTTACAGTAGGTTATACAGTAGTTTAACTACTGTATAACTATCATTAAATAAGGAAAAGAAACATCCTTAAATTAAAATAAAATAAATACCAGATGTAGAGACTACTTAGTTACAGTAGGTTATACAGTAGTTTAACTACTGTATAACTATCATTAAATAAGGAAAAGAAACATCCTTAAATTAAAATAAAATAAATACCAGATGTAGAGACTACTTAGTTACAGTAGGTTATACAGTAGTTTAACTACTGTATAACTATCATTAAATAAGGAAAAGAAACATCCTTAAATTAAAATAAAATAAATACCAGATGTAGAGACTACTTAGTTACAGTAGGTTATACAGTAGTTTAACTACTGTATAACTATCATTAAATAAGGAAAAGAAACATCCTTAAATTAAAATAAAATAAATACCAGATGTAGAGACTACTTAGTTACAGTAGGTTATACAGTAGTTTAACTACTGTATAACTATCATTAAATAAGGAAAAGAAACATCCTTAAATTAAAATAAAATAAATACCAGATGTAGAGACTACTTAGTTACAGTAGGTTATACAGTAGTTTAACTACTGTATAACTATCATTAAATAAGGAAAAGAAACATACTTAAATCAAAATAAAATAAATACCAGATGTAGAGACTACTTAGTTAGGTTATACAGTAGTTTAACTACTGTATAACTATCATTAAATAAGGAAAAGAAACATCCTTAAATTAAAATAAAATAAATACCAGATGTAGAGACTACTTAGTTAGGTTATACAGTAGGCTTTAGAGATAGCATGGTTACATTGCACCTGCAGTTTGTTTCATAATTGTTTATTGTTTGTTTAATTTTTACTTCTAAAACAGTAAAACATAATGCTTTTACTGAATTGTTTTTAAATTATAAAACAATTGGATGAAAGAATCTTATAGGCTCGTGTAGGCCCTGTTGTTCAGCACCATATGGCCATGGGTGATCTTCCACAGTAAACACATCCTTTCTGTTTTCCCAGTTACCTTGGTTCCTATTTATCGACCACAGAAGGATGAAAGCCAGGTCGGGCTCGGCTGTAGCATTTAAAGCGCTATGCCCAAATAGTGTTGCCCCATCTAGGGATCGAACCAGGGTTTTCTGATTGGAAGCCGTTGGATAGCGTGGAATAGCCCACGCTGCTGCCTTAAATTAAGCATTTTAATATCTTTCGTTTTCAATAAATTGTAGGCCCTACAATTAATTATATAATATACTGTATACTTAAGTATACAATTTATTGAAAACGAAATGAGACATTATCTTATGCCCATTGAACTAAAATCTAAAATAGGCTACTTTTAAACAGAAATATTCACTCTCGAAATACTGTTAGCTAAAATTCTATTTTCTTATGCCAAACTGATATCATCTAAGTCTTTGATTTGGTCGATTATAGGGCCTAAACATAAAATTTACCCACATGGAACTAAACAATTTGTCAGTAAAACATTCAAAGCATTTACTTGCAATTAAACGGTCTGATGATGCCAATCTGTGATGATAATACATTATAGTATATATTACAGTATACATTACAGTATATATAATTGTATTTATATTTAATTTATTAAGATACTGTACTTGGTTGCGTCGGATTCTGTAGCGCGTGTTCTGAACTGTTGCTATTCGTTACATTTATGGGTGTCGCCCGCATGGTGGTGTCTGAAAGTGTGGGAGGCGGTTGTAGGAGGGGTTATAGGGCCGAGGAAATCTCTAAGTTTGCCTTTGTCTGCGGCGTATTGAAAAATTACAAGAGATCAATAATTGGTTTAGCGAATTAAATATTTCATGGGAAAAAAGTATAACTTTTTTTCCATGTTATCAAGGCATTTCTCAATGTTAAATAATTTAGTGTTCTCGAATATTTATTACGTAACTAGAGAACCGCTTACGGTTAACTACATAAACCAAGACCGTAAGACTTTGTGCGTAATTCCTTGCGTTATGGCCGAAGAAAACTTTTACCTTTTTCACTTTACTTTACCATGTCGGGATGTTCAAAGGAACTGCTTTATAAATTTGAAAAGGTACAAAATTACGCATTACGCACTATTTTCGGGAAGAAAATTACCGACAGCAGTGGAACGGAGTTGAGGCAGAAAGGCGAAATTCCGTTACTCTCTGCAGTTCGAGAATATTATGCGCTTATATACTTTTACAAATATATGCATAAGCTTACAGAAGCTTTTAAAACTTTAGATCTGCCGTTTTTAGCAAAAAACAATATTAGGTTAAATCCACGAACTGGGAATATCGTTATTCCAAAATCTAAAAATAGGTTTGGTCACGATAGTATAATTGTGAAATCGGTAAAATTATGGAATTCGCTCCATATCGATGTAATCAAGTCACCAAACCTTGCAACTTTAAACGACATTTGAAAATATATTTCTAAGTAAATACAGTCGAGAAGAAGTAACTTAGCTGGAGGCTCTTTATTGTCTGCCAGAGGGAGGTGGGGGGGTGGGGGGGGGGGGGGGGGGGGGGGTAACTGCTCCATAACGATACCAAGGTTTCTGCATGGTTCAGCGGGGGTAGGGGGGGGGGGGGGGTAGTAATATTTGTGCTCAACTAAATTTTTTTTTATTTAATTATTATATCTACTGTACTTACACATGTCTTATTTCCGGTATTACATACATAGGAGTAACATAGTTGCTCCTGTACACTGACGCTATTGTTCCAAATAATCATTTAGTGTGTATACATTGAATGCCCAGTGCAATTTTTTATCATAAATTCTCTGGTTTTAAGGATCAATAAAGAAATTATTATTATTATATTATAGAGTATATACGCGGGAACATAACTGCTGATTGGGTAATACATATCAGACTCATTACCCTACAGTTGTTTTGAGTTATTTTCCGGTTATTTTACCAGCGGTTCAGGATATAACCCATGGGCCGTAGGCCTTAGGCCTTAGGGTATGACTGGGAAAGTATTAAAAATTAAAAAAATAATAAAAAATTATCAATTAAAAAAAAATAACACCACTTCCGCGCTTCATCTCCCGAATAAATGCTATGTTCTAGAAGTCATTGTTATTATTCAAATATTGATGTGCCAATGAAATCGCAGAGGATTGAGTTATGTTAACATTAAATATCACAAAGGAAGCCCATATGTGACATCTTGTCTGTGTGGGGGCCATGGCTGGTATAGACTCTGTGTGGGGCCATGGCTGGTATAGACTCTGTGTGGGGCCATGGCTGGTATAGACTCTGTGTGGGGCCATGGCTGGTATAGACTACGGATAGTGTGTGCAAATTTATTATATATCTGTTTAAATTCTTAATTTTATTTCTATCAACAGATATTTAGAGAAAAAGAGATTGCTATTTCAAGGTTTTTCTTTGTATCTGATCCCGCCCTGTTGGAGATTTTGGGACAAGCTTCAGACTCGCACTCCATAAAGCCACATCTCCCGTCCATCTTTGATAACGTGTACAATGTTGGCTTCCACGAAAAAGAATATGATAAAATGCTGTCT
>JAUCBJ010001198.1:0-28509 GCA_032718475.1 Nemertoderma westbladi
CGAGAGAAAGCCGCCCCAATATTAGATTATTACAACAACATATCCATTGGGTAAGAAAGTGGAGGAGAGCCAGCCCGTCTCTTAATTTTTTACTTTATATTACGCGATCAATTTTCACTCATCTCGTCATGAACCCAACATGTATGTAACCTTTTGTTAAATTTGTTGGCTATGCGTTTGCGGTTGTTTGGGCGGTGTATGGTAGGCCTACACTTTTCACACTTAAATGTTTTGGTTGTGAAATGTTACAGGGCATAGCGATCTGAGATATTTCATTTATATTTTATTATGAGAGGAAGAAGAACATACAACGTTATTTACTATGTAACAAAATAATTGTTTTCGGGTTTGGAAGCCTCCCCAAATAGTTTATATACAATTATATTTAAAATTATTTCCATGGTCATGGTCATTCACCAGGCTTTAGTTAGAAATTTGTTTGCATGAAAGACAGTTTAGTTTAGTTTTTACTGATTTATTATCTCTTATCTGACTGGGGTAATAATAAAGGATAGGATAAATGGAAGCAAAGTGTGACAGTAACAAATATGTCCCTGACAACCTAGCATGTCTTAAGTATATGATATATCAAAGGGAGAAGTTTGGATTCACTGCATAAATGCAGTTCACCAAACTTCCCCCGAATGCACACTGTAACTTCCCCCTTCCCCCAAATATCCACTGTTGAATTAATTTGAAGCGATATAATAAGTACAAAATTGTGCGAGTTTTTAATTGTGTGGTCCATCTGTTATTTGACCTCTATTTATTATTTAAAGTGCATTTAATATCACACTGGTTTTTAGAATATTATACTATACAACCTTATGTTTTATTAATTTACCCAATCGAAGCCTCATAAGGGCCGGTTATTTGTACGCATATCCCCTAATGCGCTCAGTAAGGTCCAAACAACATATTAATATGAAAATAAAGTATCTGCAAAGAAAAGAACCCAATACTATATAATTTGACCTTATTTAAAAATTTGCACTTTTGCACACTTATTTGTACAAGTGCACTTTAGCAGATCGTAATGGTGGCTCTTATTTAACAAACTTATGTTTATCCTCTACCGATCTACGATGGTGTATGATCAAGTGTCAGTCGCTAAAAGTGTCAAAAATCCAATTTAATAAATCGCGACATTTGCGATTTTGGACCATATTCATGGACATTTTAAGTCACTTTATAGACATAAAAAGTTAAACAAATGTTACGATTATAGTTAGAAATCATTCCAAACTACATTTTAATCCAAAAAATAACATTCTACGATGAATAGAACTGGAAATAATAGTGTTTGAAATATCGAAAAAATGTTCACTATCTAAGTGCATTTTGCACAAAGTGCACATAAGTCTTTTCCCAAGTTGTTTCCTTTTTCACACACTACAATCTATCCTCTATCCAATGAAAAAAGTTTCAGATCAAACGGCCCAGTAGAACCGAAGTTATTGATGTTTAAAAATAGTCACTCGAAAATTTCAAATTCACTTGATCACATAGTCTAGTGGTTATCAATAACGTTAATGAAACCTAAGTTCGCGGGTTCGAAATCCAATATTGACCATTCTTAATTGTTTGCAAAAAAATTATTTTTATTTTTTCACTAAAATCGCTCTAACTTCGGTTCTGGTGGTCCAAATTCAATAAAATTGGTATATTCTTTGCCGTAATTTTTTTCTTAATCTTTTGAGAAGGGGATATTTTTGGCCCCCAAAAATTTAAAAAAAAGGGCCAAAATAACGCGATATTTTTCGACCCTTAAAATTCGTAATTTTAATTATATATGTTAAGATAAAAGATAGCGGAGTTAATTTGATACTTTTTACAGGTACTTTTGGCGCAATACGCTAAATCACAATGGAGTAGCGATTTGTTAAAAAAAAAATTTTTTCGTCCCTTTTTATAAATATTATATTTCACACGATCGTCTGCCGCTCCAGTTTTATAATACCTCCGGCGCTGTAATTAACGCTGTTAGATAGATAATTTAACGCAATATAAGTCTGTGTAAACAAATCTCCCGTAAGTTAAGTAGTGTTCGAGCTAGACGATTTCCCGCGAAGCGAGTTTGAAGCGCGAAATTATAATTTTGGCCCTCATTTTTTTAATATCATACTTGGAGCAAAACCGATAGCATATTTGAATTCCCCGTATGGATATTGACTGTATAGAATGTACCTTAACCAACTAAAGTTAAAAATAAAAAATTATTCGATAAAAACTACTTTACAAATGCTGGCCCTTTTTGGCCCCTATTGCCGACATATTTTTTGTACCCCCATTCGATAGGAACGTAGCCCTAATGGTCTTCTACGAGTTTCATAAAATAATTAGTGGATTCCTACCCGCGTTGTCGAATTAAACATTTCGGAAATAAGTTTTCCAAAAAAGACGGACAAAAACGTACAAATTTACGGCCCCTTTTTCCACCCGAAATTTTAATAAATATCTTACCCCCATTCGATACGAAGGTAGTACCACTCTTCCCCTTTCCAACCGCGTTACTTTTGTCCCCGTACGATTAATATTAGCCGAGTTATAGCGGATCCCGCAAAGTCATTTTGTCCGTTTTTTCAACTTTGACGGACATTTTCGGAAAAAAGGCGTGGTAATCTTTTTTGAAAAAAAAAACGAATTCACTAATTAATCCCTTCTATCGTATCCCGGCGTCGGCTAAGCAATAACCTAGGGTGTTTTCGAGCCACTGTAGAGCGCCTTTCAAAAAAATTTTAAAATTGTCGAAAAAATGACGGTTTTTTGTCCGCCGTGTCCGTCGAAGGGTTAGATTTAATAATGTTAGAGTTGCTAATATCTTAGAATTCCGAGCCGCTCCCCTGGTGAGAAAATAAAAAAATTTGGTCAGTTCCTTCATCGAAAAGTCCCCCAGAATCCCAAGTTAACCTATATAGTTAGCGATGGCCTGCGGCTTTAGGAGCGGCCGCGGTATTCACCTCCCTCATAGCGGCCGCGGCGGTGTTGCGTCAAATGGAGAAATATTTATCCCACCTAGCTAGCGTCCCTTTCGCCCAACCATATAAATCACACCGCGGCAAAGTATACGAGCCCCTTAGTCCGCCAGTGAGTCAGCCTGATTTTAGGATTCGCTGCGCGGGATTTTGTTTTATCGAAGTTTGTCTGCTCGTAGACTGTTTTCTGCCTCACCGGTTATAAGAGATCGATACTGCAATATATTCGCTTACTTAGAGTTTACTGTTTTGGTGAGAAGGTCGGATTTATGATTTGATTCACAAACTTTACAGTAAGATATTGCAGGTATTGTTACTGTCTCTTCGAATAGTTTTATTTTGTAATTAATTTTGGTGTTAATTATTTTTTATTAATCCAGGGAACACTCGTATTAACTCAGGGTCCTCACTCGTTAATTCAGGGCCACCCTTATTAGCTCTGGGTCCACCCTGGTTAATTCAGAACCATCTCTATTACCTCAAAAAAATCCAATTAATTTTTTTTATATCATAAGGTTTTCTAAGGTGCTGAATGGATTGAAAATGGTTTTAAATGACCTGCTTGTATAGTAATACCATTTTGTGTGATGTGTTATGTTACCAATTTCAGACGCGGGTTACCAATTTCAGTCCCCGATTACCAATTCAAGTTTCTGGTTACAAATTGCAGTCCCCGGTTACTAATTTCAGTTTCCAATTACTAGTTACCAATTCAGTTTCCGGTTACCAATTTCAGTCCCCAGTTACCCAACCCCAGCTATAGTATATGGTTACCCCGACCCTTCCACCGCCAATACCACCCCCCCCCCCCCCACCCCCACCAAAAAATGTTTCATTTAACATATATTTACAATAACTAATTGTTGTGGAATACTGTATATATTATTATTGATGACTACTGATTCGTATGCATGGTTGAAAATTTTGCACATAATTTCAAGAAGAATTCACTTTAGTGCAAAGAATTATTATTTATATAATGTTCTCTGGTATCTCTGGTGTGTTCCAAAAGACCTTCACTTCCACCAGCTTAGGGTTATGTGTTACTTCCACAAATAATAATACACAAGTAATATAAATTGGGGGGGTCTATGCGCCTGTCGAGTTATACGAATCGACAGGCGCAACAAAAGTATTTGGAATATTATGCCCATGTATATTTATATATGTAAGCCTTCAAGTATAAACAAAACTGACCTTAACAAAATCAAGGTAGGCATTTGTTATTTTCCATCAGCAACATGGGCTTTAACTTTTAACTTTACATGGCATTAATAATAATGTAATATTCTAGAACAATACCACATGGCCAACGCCGTCGGCCATGCACTCGCACGGCGCAAATGCTCCATTTGCGCTCTCCACCTGGATGTACATTGTTAGGGGGTGATTGTGATTGGTTAATATTGGTAGTATTGGATGGGTGATTGTTAAGGTGACCAGATTCACAGAGTGCCAAAGCGTGACACCTAAACTGAGCCCAGTTTGTCAGTCAGGCTGAAGAAAAGTCAGTTTATCACCCAGGTGAAAAACATTTATGACTCGGGTGAAAAACGCGCCAGGAATGTGTCAGAACTCTGAACACATGTAGTTAGATTCCTTATAAATAACATCAAAGCTATAATTTTGATCCAGATTTACTCTTGGCGATTAATATCTCTACCAATCTTAATAATCAATTAAGGGAAAGGATCAGGTTACAGTGGCATGTTATTCTAATCAGAACAATCACCGAAAGGTTAATAAACATTTAAATATTTTTCACCCGGATGAAAAACATTAAAAAATGGAAATGATAGGCCGCAATCAGCCACCGCACCATTCGGTTTGAACTGTCAAAGGAAAATGAAACAAATGAAGCTTGTTCGATATCTTTAAACATAAGTTCATCAGTAAACGGTAATATGCAGTCAATCAAACTCGCTTCGCATTTCGTACGCGCACAGGAACTTAATCATGAAAAAACCGTAGGCCTACAACAACTATAATATACTGTATAAATGGTTTTAGTTTCGATTTCAGTCAACCCGTACAGGTAGTAGTGGTGGGTGAACTTAACAGCTGCAGTGCAGTGCGGCAGATCACTCATTTCAAATTTCCATACCATAAGGTTTAGTTCAGTTTAGAGTTAAAATAATAATATTCAACATTTCACTAGAAAAGCAGGATCGTTTCAACCAAACCGGCCTACATTTAGGCCATTACCTGGCCTACAGCCGCGACGAACACCAGACATTCCAGCGTTGTCTGAATACGTTACCGTGGTTGTTGCTTGCGGTTCGCTGCTGTACGCTGTAGGATCGGCATGCTGCATTGCAGCTGCATTTTAAAGAATGCTGTGCCGGCTTATCGACAAAATTGCACCGCCACAACTCCCTATCACCCATGACATTTGCTAGATCATCCGCATCTTCAAGGCCAGTGTCCTTTAAGATGCGTCTCAAGAAAGTCATGGGCTGTCCATCATGCTTATTCACACCATGAGGCTGCCAAATTACAAGATTATGCACTGGCTGGTCCCCACGGCGAAAGCAATGTCCTGCAAAGCGGAGGCGATTTTGTTCTAGTGTCAAGCTTGGGGGAACCAATGAGACACCTCCAATGTTATATAGTGTCTGGTTGGAGATGTGTGCATTGAACTTGACACAATGAACCCGGCGTAGCATTCTTGTGAATGTGCCGTCCAGAGATTTGGTGTCCTCAGCAGTTAGAGCCCAGCATGGACTCCCATAGAGGAGTACTGGAACTACTGCTGCTCTAAATAACCGGACCTTAAGTTTCCGATTAATTCTCGGTGACTTCCAAATCCTGGAAAGCCTATTCAAGGCTGCCCATGCCTTTCCCTTACGTATTCGAAGGTCCTCACCTGACTTCCGGATCCATGATCCCTGATGCTTGAGCATGTTTATGACTTCTGTTACCTGCAGGTAACAGAAGTCATCCACATGCTCAAGCATACCATCTTTTGAGCTTATGCTCATCCGATCAGAGACTTGCTGAGGACTTTCAAAATGGCAGCATTTCAAGAAGCAGCATGTTCTAATGAGCTGAGGAGCCGTTGGGCTCCCTCTAGTGATTCTGAGAGTACTCCTAAGTCATCTGCAAAGTCTAGATCAGTTAGGTACTTTGCAGGATTTCCTCGACTTCTGGAGCCAGTAAGTGGAGTTATCATCACCCCATCATCATTATGATGATCTAAGGACATGCGTAGAACATAGTCAACAACAATTATGAACAAGAATGGTGCAAGTGTGTCTCCCTGGAGGACGTCCCATAACACTTCAAATGGTTCTGTGTCACCATCGATAGTAGACACAAATGTTGTCGAACCATCGTATACTGATCTGATTGCTGCAATAATTTCATCAGGAATCCCATATAATGAAAGTATGCTGAACATACGTGAGCGGGAGACTGAATCAAAGGCCTTGAAGAAGTCAACAAAGATAACAGCCAGATGCCTGTCTTTCTTTTTTGATAATTCTTCAATTATCATTCTAAGTGCCAAAATGGGTTCCATGGTCCCGCGACCTTTACGGAACCCATTCTGATTTCCACGGAGCAGTCTCTCAATGGGATCCCTGATGCGATTTCCATGCCTGGGATGATTGCCTGCTGTCGTCGGCATCATTGATGGCATCAACCTGTTGGTTTATTAGCTCCTGTAAATTAACAGAGTACTGCCTGTTCAGGGACCTAGATGCAGCCTTAACTGCATTCTTGGCCGCTGTAGTCTGTTTGAGTCGGGACTCTTTCTGCGCCTTATATAGGTCATTTCGGCACTTCTGGATTTTGTTGTCAGTCCAGGGGGCCCTTTTCCTGTTTCGAGGGTATACAGGAACTGTTTCTGCAGCTGCTAGCTTAACTGCTTCTGTGAAGGCAGTATCGCCCTCACAGTGATCTCCCGCCTTAGAGGCAAGAACCTCATACCTGTTGCTCAGCTGTAGTGTGAAGTTAGTAATAAGATTTCAGTACAATCTTAGAAATTTTACTAGTTGATAAGTTAAAGGAAAGTTTAAAACAATTCATACTAATTTCATACAAATTTTAGTAAGAATTCTGATCCGGGTAGCGACTTCTCATATATTTTCCATGTAGGGCTGAGCCAGATGTTGGTGGCTGCCCAAGCAAGTTGCTGAAGTGATCTTTCCATTTGCCAACGCGTTCTGCAGGAGTATCCGCCATTTCTTTGCCATTTCTCATCGAGTTAATATTTCGTTATTGATGTAATGAAGATTGATGAAGTGAAGACACATATTTCAATGGACACAGCAAAAGTGAAATTAAAAATTATGTCTTTTCATAGTATGGCTCAACTGTCTTTTCATTGTATGGCAAAACTATATCTATGTTTAAATGAAAATGAATGTGAACAACAATTAATTAAAGCGAGGGTAGGTGGGTCGGTGGGGTTATGTATGTACCGGTGCTGGTCCGGTATGTCACTATGTGGGAAAATGGTTAAAATGATGTTATACACATTCTGTCATTTCGCTTGTCATGTTTTGTAACTACTGTAAAGTTATTCAGAATAATAGAGCTTATTAAAGTTTTGAGATTATTAGAAGTAGCATTAATTCCATGAACAGAGACTCATTATTATAAGATTAGCACTGTTACCTAATGCTGAAACTAACAGAGCATCACTCCAACTCCATCCGACTATGACTTATTAATAGATTGAACATAAAGAAAATTAATAAGATACTCTAATCTTATAAGTTCCTACTTAGCTAAAACTGCTATATACCGTGAATTCTATTTAATAGCTTCTTAAAAAGGAATCCGATTGGATGAAGTTTGTTTTAAGATAAACTCTGATTGGTTCACTTTTTAAGCTAAATAAATCTTGGGATGAAACCTGAATGGATGATGATAGATTCAATTGGTTTCTTTATAAATTTTGTTTTTCACTTCCATTTTAAAGTTTCTTTTGTTTTCTATGTTTATAGATATTTGGAACTATAAAAAATTCATAAATCAGGCGCATGGATGATAAATAATTATATTTAAATTACAATTTATAATAATTATAGTCCCTGTCATCTCTTGTAATTTCATATTACCGCACAGCAACTTCTTATTTTCGCAATCAGACCAAATAATCGGACCAATCGTAATACATTTATGATTTTCACTAATAAGTTAAAAGATTCTTTACATGACATGGTAACCATGGTTATCAGAAGACAAACATTATTAATGGTTTCACTATTTTATCAAATAACAAATGTTGAGAATTACCATGATCCGTTCAGCAACTTGAATTACCATTGCTGGCCTCTGATTAACCCTAGCTGGGACACCTTAATACCGTGTCAGCACCATGGTTAGTGTACCCATTAATACAGTGTCAGCACCATGGTTAGTGTACCCATTAATACCGTGTCAGCACCATGGTTAGTGTACCCATTAATACAGTGTCAGCACCATGGTTAGTGTACCCATTAATACCGTGTCCGCACCATGGTTAGTGTACCCATTAATACCGTGTCAGCACCATGGTTAGTGTACCCATTAATCCCGTGCTATCACCATGGTTAGTGTACCCATTAATACCGTGTCCGCACCATGGTTAGTGTACCCATTAATACGGTGTCAGCACCATGGTTAGTGTACCTATTAATACCGTGTCAGCACCATGGTTAGTGTACCCATTAATACCGTGTCAGCACCATGGTTAGTGTACCCATTAATACCGTGTCAGCACCATGGTTAGTGTACCCATTAATACAGTGTCAGCACCATGGTTAGTGTACCCATTAATACCGTGTCAGCACCATGGTTAGTGTACCCATTAATACCGTGTCAGCACCATGGTTAGTGTACCCATTAATACAGTGTCAGCACCATGGTTAGTGTACCCATTAATACCGTGTCAGCACCATGGTTAGTGTACCCATTAATACCGTGTCAGCACCATGGATAGTGTACCCATTAATACCGTGCTATCACCATGGTTAGTGTACCTATTAATACCGTGTCAGCACCATGGTTAGTGTACCCATTACCGTGTCAGCACCATGGTTAGTGTACCCATTAATACCGTGCTATCACCATGGTTAGTGTACCTATTAATACCGTGTCAGCACCATGGTTAGTGTACCCATTACCGTGTCAGCACCATGGTTAGTGTACCCATTAATACCGTGTCAGCACCATGGTTAGTGTACCCATTAATACCGTGTCAGCACCATGGTTAGTGTACCCATTAATACCGTGTCAGCACCATGGTTAGTGTACCCATTAATACCGTGTCAGCACCATGGTTAGTGTACCCATTAATACCGTGTCAGCACCATGGTTAGTGTACCCATTAATACCGTGTCAGCACCATGGTTAGTGTACCCATTAATACCGTGCTATCACGGTATCTTCAGGATCTGTCCATCTTCAGGATTTTATCTCTGGAAATGGATTGTTTTCGGCTGGAACCCAGTTCAAGAAGCGAACTGGAAAGCTATGGACTCATAGTGGACCCAGTGGTCACAAGTCCCAGATAGACCATTATTCTGTTTCGTAGGAAATACAGGAGCTCTATACAAGACTGTAATGCATTTACACTTCGACCCTTCTCCAGTGATCACCGCCTTATTGTGGCCAAGGTAAGACTTAGTCTACGTGCTAGCAGAACAACGAAATCTGCCTTGCCGCGGCATGACTGGTCCTCTCTGTTGCAACAGCCAAGTGTGAGATCCAGCTTCACACTACAGCTGAGCAACAGGTATGAGGCTCTTGCCTCTGAGGCGGCAGATCACTGTGAGGGCTATACTGCCTTTACAGAAGCAGTTAAGTTAGCAGCTGCAGAAACAGTTCCTGTATACCCTCGAAACAGGAAAAGGGCCCCCTGGACTGACAACAAAATTCAGAAGTGCCGAAATGACCTTCATAAGGCGCAGACAGAGTCCCGACTCAAACAGACTACAGCGGCCAAGAATGCAGTTAAGGCTGCATCTAGGTCCCTGAACAGGCAGTACTCTGTTAATCTACAGGAGCTAATAAACCAACAGGTTGATGCCATCAATGATGCTGACGACAGCAGGCAATCATCCCAGGCATTGAAATCGATCAATCTGCTTACTGTGCGGAAAAGCCAACCAACCACCAAGGTTAAGGCTGAATCACCAGCCGATCGTCGCCTCAATGGTTGGAAGTCCCACTTTGAAAAGCTCCTCAATAATGACAGGGTATTGCCTGATAACTTTATCGAGGTAAAAGTATCTGAGTCTGTACTCCCAGATATTCCCATTGGTGATATCTCCTTTACAGAAGTGAAGGCTGCTGCAAAGAGCATTAAGACCAATCGTGCCAGTGGAGTAGGTGGTGTTCCCCCTGAGGGCTTTAAAATTCCTGAGTGTTTAAAGCTCATCTATCCCATCATAGTAGACATGTACCGAACAACAAGAGTCCCATAAGAAATGAAAACAAATAAGTTGGTGCCAGTTCCCATGAAGGGCAACCTGACACTCTATGGTTCTTTTCGGGGAATCGCATTGATCTCGATTGCTGCAAAGCTATACAATAGAATTCTATTAAATCGCATCAGGGATCCCATTGAGAGACTGCTCCGTGGAAATCAGAATGGGTTCCATAAAGGTCGTGGGACCATGGAGCCCATGTTGGCACTTAGAAGGATAATTGAAGGATTATCAAAAAAGAAAGACAGGCATCTGGCTGTTATCTTTGTTGACTTCTTCAAGGCCTTTGATTCAGTCTCTTGCTCACGTATGTTCAGCATACTTTCATTATATGGGATTCCTGATGAAATTATTGCAGCAATCAGATCAGTATACGATGGTTCGACAACATTTGTGTCTACTGTTGACGGTGACACAGAACCATTTGAAGTGTTATGGGGCGTCCTCCAGGGAGACACACTTGCACCATTCTTGTTCATAATTGTGGTTGACTATGTTCTACGCATGTCCTTAGATCATCATAATGATGATGGGGTGATGATAACTCCACCTACTGGCTCCAGAAGTCGAGGAAATCCTGCCAAGTACCTAACTGATCTAGACTTTGCTGATGACTTAGGAGTACTCTCAGAATCACTAGAGGGAGCCCAACGGCTCCTCAGCTCATTAGAACATGCTGCTTCTAGTGTTGGTCTTTTTATTAACTCCAGAAAGACCAAAATTTTGACAGTTAACTTTGAAAGTCCTCAGCAAGTCTCTGATCGGATAAGCATAAGCTCAAAGGATGGTATGCTTGAGCATGTGGACGACTTCTGTTACCTGGGATCATGGATCCGGAAGTCAGGTGAGGACCTTCGAATACGTAAGGGAAAGGCATGGGCAGCCTTGAATAGGCTTTCCAGGATTTGGAAGTCACCGAGAATTAATCGGAAACTTAAGGTCCGATTATTTAGAGCAGCAGTAGTTCCAGTACTCCTCTATGGGAGTCCATGCTGGGCTCTAACTGCTGAGGACACCAAATCTCTGGATGGCACATTCACAAGAATGCTACGCCGGGTTCATTGTGTCAAGTGCAATGCACACATCTCCAACCAGACACTATATAACATTGGAGGTGTCTCATTGGTTCCCCCAAGCTTGACACTAGAACAAAATCGCCTTCCGCTTTGCAGGACATTGCTTTCGCCGTGAGGACCAGCCAGTGCATAATCTTGTACTTTGGCAGCCTCATGGAGTGAATAAGCATGGTGGACAGCCCATGACTTTCTTGAGACGCATCTTAAAGGACACTGGCCTTGAAGATGCGGATGATCTAGCAAATGTCATGGGTGATAGGGAGTTGTGGCGGTGCAATTTTGTCGACAAGCCGGCACAGCATTCTTAAAAATGCAGCTGCAATGCAGCATGCCGATCCTAGTAGTAGTAGTATCACCATGGTTATTGTACCAAGTATTACCGTTATTTACTACATTATTTACTATTTATAGTAATTACGTCTTATAAATTGTTCTGTACAATTTATAAAAAAATAAGTAAGTAACTAAACCTGTCATAGTTTTATTTATGGAGCCCCTAAGGGGCATGAAAAATAAAAAAAATTCTACCGCGAACTCCGTCTTACTAACACGATCGACTCCCACGGCTGGTGTCTCATCGACACCCACGGCTGGTGTCCCATCCACACCCAGGGCTGGTGTCCCATCCACACCCACGGCTGGTGTCCCATCGATACCCACGGCTGATGTCCCATCGACACCCACGGCTGGTGTCCCATCCACACCTACGACTGGTGTCCCATCCACACCCACGGCTGGTGTCCCATCGACACCCACGGCTGGTGTCCCATCCACACCCAGGGCTGGTGTCCCATCGATACCCATGGCTGGTGTCCCATCGACACCCACGGCTGGTGTCCCATCCACACCCACGGCTGGTGTTCCATCGACACCCACGGCTGGTGTCCCATCGACTCCCACGGCTGGTGTTCCATCGACACCCACGGCTGGTGTCCCATCCACACCCAGGGCTGGTGTCCCATCCACACCCACGGCTGGTGTCCCATCCACACCCAGGGCTGGTGTCCCATCCACACCCACGGCTGGTGTCCCATCGATACCCACGGCTGGTGTCCCATCGACACCCACGGCTGGTGTCCCATCCACACCTACGACTGGTGTCCCATCCACACCCACGGCTGGTGTCCCATCGATACACACGGCTGGTGTCCCATCGACACCCACGGCTGGTGTCCCATCCACACCCACGGCTGGTGTCCCATCGATACCCACGGCTGGTGTCCCATCGACACCCACGGCTGGTGTCCCATCCACACCTACGACTGGTGTCCCATCCACACCCACGGCTGGTGTCCCATCGACTCCCACGGCTGGTGTTCCATCGACACCCACGGCTGGTGTCCCATCCACACCCAGGGCTGGTGTCCCATCGATACCCATGGCTGGTGTCCCATCGACACCCACGGCTGGTGTCCCATCCACACCCACGGCTGGTGTTCCATCGACACCCACGGCTGGTGTCCCATCGACTCCCACGGCTGGTGTTCCATCGACACCCACGGCTGGTGTCCCATCGACTCCCACGGCTGGTGTTCCATCGACACCCACGGCTGGTGTCCCATCCACACCCAGGGCTGGTGTCCCATCCACACCCACGGCTGGTGTCCCATCGATACCCACGGCTGGTGTTCCATCGACACCCACGGCTGGTGTCCCATCCACACCTACGACTGGTGTCCCATCCACACCCACGGCTGGTGTCCCATCGATACCCACGGCTGGTGTCCCATCGACACCCACGGCTGGTGTCCCATCCACACCCACGGCTGGTCTTCCATCGACACCCACGGTTGGTGTCCCATCCACACCCAGGGCTGGTGTCCCATCGATACCCACGGCTGGTGTCCCATCGACACCCACGGCTGGTGTCCCATCGACTCCCACGGCTGGTGTTCCATCGACACCCACGGCTGGTGTCCCATCGATACCCACGGCTGGTGTCCCATCGACACCCACGGCTGGTGTCCCATCGACACCCACGGCTGGTGTCCCATCCACACCCACGGCTGGTGTCCCATCGACACCCACGGCTGGTGTCCCATCGACACCCACGGCTGGTGTCCCATCGACACCCAGGGCTGGTGTCCCATCCACACCCATGGCTGGTGTCCCATCCACACCCACGGCTGGTGTCCCATCGATACCCACGGCTGGTGTTCCATCGACACCCACGGCTGGTGTCCCATCGACTCCCACGACTGGTGTCCCATCCACACCCACGGCTGGTATCCCATCGATACCCACGGCTGGTGTTCCATCGACACCCACGGCTGGTGTCCCATCGACTCCCACGGCTGGTGTTCCATCAACACCCACGGCTGGTGTCCCATCCACACCCAGGGCTGGTGTTCCATCGACACCCACGGCTGGTGTTCCATCGACACCCACGGCTGGTGCCCCATCCACACCCACGGCTGGTGTCCCATCGATACCCACGGCTGGTGTCCCATCCACACCCAGGGCTGGTGTCCCATCCACACCCATGGCTGGTGTCCCATCCACACCCATGGCTGGTGTCCCATCCACACCCACGGCTGGTGTTCCATCGACACCCACGGCTGGTGTCCCATCCACACCCACGGCTGGTGTCCCATCCACACCCACGGCTGGTGTTCCATCGACACCCACGGCTGGTGTCCCATCCTCACCCAAGGCTGGTGTCCCATCGACTCCCACGGCTGGTGTCCCATCGACACCCACGGCTGGTGACCCATCCACACCCATGGCTGGTGTCCCATCCACACCCACGGTTGGTGTTCCATCGACACCCACGGCTGGTGTCCCATCCACACCCACGGCTGGTGTCCCATCCACACCCACGGCTGGTGTTCCATCGACACCCACGGCTGGTGTCCCATCCACACCCACGGCTGGTGACCCATCGACTCCCACGGCTGGTGTCCCATCGACACCCACGGCTGGTGTCCCATCGACACCCACGGCTGGTATCCCATCCACACCCACGGCTGGTGTTCCATCGACACCCACGGCTGGTGTCCCATCGACTCCCACGGCTGGTGTTCCATCGACACCCACGGCTGGTGTCCCATCCACACCCAGGGCTGGTGTCCCATCCACACCCACGGCTGGTGTCCCATCGATACCCACGGCTGGTGTCCCATCCACACCTACGACTGGTGTCCCATCCACACCCACGGCTGGTGTCCCATCGATACCCACGGCTGGTGTCCCATCCACACCCACGGCTGGTGTTCCATCGACACCCACGGCTGGTGTCCAATCGACTCCCACGGCTGGTGTTCCATCGACACCCACGGCTGGTGTCCCATCCACACCCAGGGCTGGTGTCCCATCCACACCCACGGCTGGTGTCCCATCGATACCCATGGCTGGTGTCCCATCCACACCCATGGCTGGTGTCCCATCCACACCCACGGCTGGTGTTCCATCGACACCCACGGCTGGTGTCCCATCCACACCCACGGCTGGTGTCCCATCCACACCCACGGCTGGTGTTCCATCGACACCCACGGCTGGTGTCCCATCCACACCCAAGGCTGGTGTCCCATCGACTCCCACGGCTGGTGTCCCATCGACACCCACGGCTGGTGTCCCATCCACACCCATGGCTGGTGTCCCATCCACACCCACGGTTGGTGTTCCATCGACACCCACGGCTGGTGTCCCATCCACACCCACGGCTGGTGTCCCATCCACACCCACGGCTGGTGTTCCATCGACACCCACGGCTGGTGTCCCATCCACACCCACGGCTGGTGTCCCATCGACTCCCACGGCTGGTGTCCCATCGACACCCACGGCTGGTGTCCCATCCACACCCACGGCTGGTGTCCCATCGACTCCCACGGCTGGTGTCCCATCGACACCCACGGCTGGTGTCCCATCCACACCCACGGCTGGTGTTCCATCGACACCCGCGGCTGGTGTCCCATCCACACCCACGGCTGGTGTCCCATCGACTCCCACGGCTGGTGTCCCATCGACTCCCACGGCTGGTGTTCCATCGACACCCACGGCTGGTGTCCCATCCACACCCAGGGCTGGTGTCCCATCCACACCCACGGCTGGTGTCCCATCGATACCCATGGCTGGTGTCCCATCCACACCCATGGCTGGTGTCCCATCCACACCCACGGCTGGTGTTCCATCGACACCCACGGCTGGTGTCCCATCCACACCCACGGCTGGTGTCCCATCCACACCCACGGCTGGTGTTCCATCGACACCCACGGCTGGTGTCCCATCCACACCCAAGGCTGGTGTCCCATCGACTCCCACGGCTGGTGTCCCATCGACACCCACGGCTGGTGTCCCATTCACACCCATGGCTGGTGTCCCATCCACACCCACGGTTGGTGTTCCATCGACACCCACGGCTGGTGTCCCATCCACACCCACGGCTGGTGTCCCATCCACACCCACGGCTGGTGTTCCATCGACACCCACGGCTGGTGTCCCATCCACACCCACGGCTGGTGTCCCATCGACTCCCACGGCTGGTGTCCCATCGACACCCACGGCTGGTGTCCCATCCACACCCACGGCTGGTGTCCCATCGACTCCCACGGCTGGTGTCCCATCGACACCCACGGCTGGTGTCCCATCCACACCCACGGCTGGTGTTCCATCGACACCCGCGGCTGGTGTCCCATCCACACCCACGGCTGGTGTCCCATCGACTCCCACGGCTGGTGTCCCATCGACACCCACGGCTACTACTACTACTACTAGGATCGGCATGCTGCATTGCAGCTGCATTTTTAAGAATGCTGTGCCGGCTTATCGACAAAATTGCACCGCCACAACTCCCTATCACCCATGAGATTTGCTAGATCATCCGCATCTTCAAGGCCAGTGTCCTTTAAGATGCGTCTCAAGAAAGTCATGGGCTGTCCACCATGCTTATTCACTCCATGAGGCTGCCAAAGTACAAGATTATGCACTGGCTGGTCCTCACGGCGAAAGCAATGTCCTGCAAAGCGGAGGCAATTTTGTTCTAGTGTTAAGCTTGGGGGAACCAATGAGGCACCTCCAATGTTATATAGTGTCTGGTTGGAGATGTGTGCATTGTACTTGACACAATGAACCCGGCGTAGCATTCTTGTGAATGTGCCATCCAGAGATTTGGTGTCCTCAGCAGTTAGAGCCCAGTATGGACTCCCATAGAGGAGTACTGGAACTACTGCTGCTCTAAATAATCGGACCTTAAGTTTCCGATTAATTCTCGTTGACTTCCAAATCCTGGAAAGCCTATTCAAGGCTGCCCATGCCTTTCCCTTACGTATTCGAAGGTCTTCACCTGACTTCCGGATCCATGATTCCAGGTAACAGAAGTCATCCCCATGCTCAAGCATACCATCTTTTGAGCTTATGCTCATCCGTTCAGAGACTTGCTGAGGACTTTCAAAGTTAACTGTCAAAATTTTGGTCTTTCTGGAGTTAATAAAAAGACCAACACTAGAAGCAGCATGTTCTAATGAGCTGAGGAGCCGTTGGGCTCCCTCTTCTAGTGATTCTGAGAGTACTCCTAAGTCATCAGCAAGGTCTAGATCAGTTAGATAGATATATAGATAGATTTATTTATACATTATGTAAAAACAATAACAAATACACCAAACAATGTACCGGTATAAAGGTATTGTCCAACATAACATAGGATTACCCCTAAAGCTTTGCAGCTTATTTCCAAGGGGGTCCTTTATGTTACTTGGTTACAAATACAATATTACACTACGCTAACCTAAAACCAATATAAAACGTAATTACACTATGTACATGTACAACTTTACCGAGAGCGTGACAATGTCCGACTCAACGATAAAGATGTAATGTACAGAACAATTTATTATAAAACGTAATTACAGTATAAATAGTAAATAATTAATAAACTAATAACTTACTGTAGGACTATTGTACCTATTTTTACATTGCACACGGAGGTGAGATTTAACTGCAGATTTAAAAGAATGTTGATTATCTAGGTTTTTAATTTCATTAGGCAGAGCGTTCCAATTTGTTATGCCGTTAAAAAAGAAAGTATCAGATTCAAAGGATTTACAATTCGGGAGGTAGAAGTTTGAAGCACTAGCTCTGGTACTGTAAGAGTGTGTATCGCGTACTCTGTTGAATTTTTGTTTTAGGTAATTGGGACATTTACCATTATACACTTTATGCACATGGTTAAGGCGTAGCTGCTTAACTCTACTATCTAAGTTAAGTAGTCCAGATTCAGAAAAGTCATCTGGAGTTAGGTGGTGCCTAGGTTTGTAGTCTTTAATAAATCGTACTACTTTATTCTGAGCTACTTGTAATTTACATTTAAGCTGTTTGGTTAAGCCTTCATACCAAGAAGAGCATGCATAGTCCATGTGACACTGTATTAAAGAAGAGCAAAGTAACTTGCGGGAGTCGGTGTTTAAACTATTTTTATTTCTGTATAGAAACCTAAGCCTACTGTTAACTTTCGGGAAAATATTTTTCACTATGCTTTCTCCTGATAAGCAGTTATCCAATGTGGCGCTAAATATTTAACTTCCTTTTTATTTTCAATCTTATGTCCATTACTAGTGACTTCAAACTTAGTTACCTTCTTTAACTTTCTTTTGGAACCAAACAAAATACTTTCAGTTTTACCGTAGTGAATGGATAGCTTATTATCAACCAACCACTCATTACAGGATTCTAGAACTGCACTTAACTTTTGGGAAATATGGATATGATCTTTATGAGAGAAAATAAGAGCACTGTCGTCGGCATATAAAATGAGTTTAAAATCGGGATCTATACTACTTATCATATCATTTACCTAGCATACAAAAAGCAGAGGACCTCATATACTACCTTGCGGTACACCACAGGTAATCTCTTGTACAGTAGACAGCGATTTGCTAATGACTACAGTTTGACCTCTGTCTGACAGGTAGGACTTGAACCAGTCTATAGAACCTACACCCATCAGGCCTAACTTAACAAGCAGAATTTCATGATCTACAGTATCGAAAGCCTTTTGTAGGTCCAACATTACCATACCAGTATATAAACCCTTTGCGTTATTACATCTAATTGTAGTAGTTAAGTTAATAAGGCAGGTGTCTGTAGAATATGATTTACGAAAACCGGACTGAAGTTCATAGATCAGATTTAGCCTACTAAGATGTGCCTCCAGCTGTAGAAAAACGGAACGTCCTAGAATTTTAGATACAATACTTAAGATACTAACAGGTCTGTAATTACATTCTTTTTATACAGAGGAACAACCTTAGCTAATTTCAGTTCGTCTGGTACTACATTATCTACGATAGCGTAATTAATAATAACTTCAGCACCATCCATAAGAAAACGGGCAGGTATTAGGTCTAGACCGGTACATTTTGAGGAGGATAGGCTAAGTAGATTTTGAAAAACGAAATGCTCAGAAACGGGTTTTAAAAATAACTTTTCTGAATTTTGTAACTTTTCTAGATAAAAATAATTTAGAGTTTCGGACCCTATACTATATTTATTACTTGATAACGGTAACTTCTTAACTAAATTAGAGGTTAGTTAGGCCAAGTTAGGTACTTGGCAGGATTTCCTCAACTTCTGGAGCCAGTAGGTGGAGTTATCATCACCCCATCATCATTATGATTATCTAAGGACATGCGTAGAACATAGTCAACAACAATTATGAACAAGAATGGTGCAAGTGTGTCTCCCTGGAGGACGCCCCATAACATTGATTGATTGATTGATTGATTTATTTATTTTCCCAACTAATACATAAATATAACAAATGCATTGCATAATTCACAATAAAATGGGCAGGAAGACTGCTTAGTAGCATAGTGCTAGTTAGCGCAGTATCCTTTTAGGTACCGGAATATATAATACATAAATTGGGTAGATACATCTTACGTTAATGTGCAAGCAACTACAGGGGTTACATACATGTAGGATCCCAATACCCAACCCACCAAACACTTCAAATGGTTCTGTGTCACCGTCAACAGTAGACACAAATGTTGTCGAACCATCGTATACTGATCTGATTGCTGCAATAATTTCATCAGGAATCCCATATAATGAAAGTATGCTGAACATACATGAGCAAGAGACTGAATCAAAGGCCTTGAAGAAGTCAACAAAGATAACAACCAGATGGCTGTCTTTCAATTTTGATAACTCTTCAATTATCCTTCTAAGTGCCAAAATGGGCTCCATGGTTCCACGACCTTTACGGAACCCATTCTGATTTCCACGGAGCAGTCTCTCAATGGGATCCCTGATGCGATTTAATATAATTCTATTGTATAGCTTTGCAGCAATCGAGATCAATGAGATTCCCCGAAAAGAACCATAGAGTGTTAGGTTGCCCTTCTTGGGAACTGCCACCAACTTATTTGTTTTCATTTTTTGAGGGACTCTTGTTGCACGGTACATGTCTACTATGATGGGATAGATGAGCTTATGATGAGTTAGATGAGCCTCTCTTTCTGCGCCTTGTAGAGATCATTTCGGCACTTCTGAATTTTGTTGTCAGTCCAGGGGGCCCGTTTCCTGTTTTGACGGTATACAGGAACTGTTTCTGCAGCTGCTAACTTAACTGCCTCTTTGAAGGCAGTATAGCCCTCACAGTGATCTGCCGCCTCAGAGGCAAGAACCTCATACCTATTGCTCAGCTGTAGTGTGAAGCTGGATCTCACACTTGGCTGTTGCAACAGAGAGGACCAGTCATGCAGCGGCAAGGCAGATTTCGTTGTTCTGCTATCACGCAGACTAAGTCTTACCTTGGCCACAATAAGGCGGTGATCACTGGAGAAGGGTGTAGTGTAAATGCATTACAGTCTTGTATAGAGCTCCTGTATTTCCTACGAAACAGATGGTATATCTGAGACTTGTGACCACTGGGACCACTGCGTCCATAGCTTTCCATTTCGCTTCTTGAACTGGGTTCCAGCCGAAAACAATCCATTTCCAGAGATAAAATCCTGAAGATGGACGGAATTTCGGTTAACACTATTGCTATAGACCCAGCGCGATGTAGGTAATTGATGCAGACTTGCATTAAAGTCTCCCAGTTCAAGAAGCGAACTGGAAAGCTATGGACTCATAGTGGACCCAGTGGTCACAAGTCCCAGATAGACCATTATTCTGTTTCGTAGGAAATACAGGAGCTCTATACAAGACTGTAATGCATTTACACTTCGACCCTTCTCCAGTGATCACCGCCTTATTATGGCCAAAGTAAGACTTAGTCTACGTGCTAGCAGAACAACGAAATCTGCCTTGCCGCGGCATGACTGGTCCTCTCTGTTGCAACAGCCAAGTGTGAGATCCAGCTTCACACTACAGCTGAGCAACAGGTATGAGGCTCTTGCCTCTGAGGCGGCAGATCACTGTGAGGGCTATACTGCCTTTACAGAAGCAGTTAAGTTAGCAGCTGCAGAAACAGTTCCTGTATACCCTCGAAACAGGAAAAGGGCCCCCTGGACTGACAACAAAATTCAGAAGTGCCGAAATGACCTTCATAAGGCGCAGACAGAGTCCCGACTCAAACAGACTACAGCGGCCAAGAATGCAGTTAAGGCTGCATCTAGGTCCCTGAACAGGCAGTACTCTGTTAATCTACAGGAGCTAATAAACCAACAGGTTGATGCCATCAATGATGCTGACGACAGCAGGCAATCATCCCAGGCATTGAAATCGATCAATCTGCTTACTGTGCGGAAAAGCCAACCAACCACCAAGGTTAAGGCTGAATCACCAGCCGATCGTCGCCTCAATGGTTGGAAGTCCCACTTTGAAAAGCTCCTCAATAATGACAGGGTATTGCCTGATAACTTTATCGAGGTAAAAGTATCTGAGTCTGTACTCCCAGATATTCCCATTGGTGATATCTCCTTTACAGAAGTGAAGGCTGCTGCAAAGAGCATTAAGACCAATCGTGCCAGTGGAGTAGGTGGTGTTCCCCCTGAGGGCTTTAAAATTCCTGAGTGTTTAAAGCTCATCTATCCCATCATAGTAGACATGTACCGAATAACAAGAGTCCCATAAGAAATGAAAACAAATAAGTTGGTGCCAGTTCCCATGAAGGGCAACCTGACACTCTATGGTTCTTTTCGGGGAATCGCATTGATCTCGATTGCTGCAAAGCTATACAATAGAATTCTATTAAATCGCATCAGGGATCCCATTGAGAGACTGCTCCGTGGAAATCAGAATGGGTTCCATAAAGGTCGTGGGACCATGGAGCCCATGTTGGCACTTAGAAGGATAATTGAAGGATTATCAAAAAAGAAAGACAGGCATCTGGCTGTTATCTTTGTTGACTTCTTCAAGGCCTTTGATTCAGTCTCTTGCTCACGTATGTTCAGCATACTTTCATTATATGGGATTCCTGATGAAATTATTGCAGCAATCAGATCAGTATACGATGGTTCGACAACATTTGTGTCTACTGTTGACGGTGACACAGAACCATTTGAAGTGTTATGGGGCGTCCTCCAGGGAGACACACTTGCACCATTCTTGTTCATAATTGTTGTTGACTATGTTCTACGCATGTCCTTATATCATCATAATGATGATGGGGTGATGATATCTCCACCTACTGGCTCCAGAAGTCGAGGAAATCCTGCCAAGTACCTAACTGATCTAGACTTTGCTGATGACTTAGGAGTACTCTCAGAATCACTAGAGGGAGCCCAACGGCTCATCAGCTTATTAGAACATGCTGCTTCTAGTGTTGGTCTTTTATTAACTCCAGAAAGACCAAAATTTTGACAGTTAACTTTGAAAGTCCTCAGCAAGTCTCTGATCGGATAAGCATAAGCTCAAAAGATGGTATGATTGAGCATGTGGATGACTTCTGTTACCTGGGATCATGGATCCGGAAGTCAGGTGAGGACCTTCGAATACGTAAGGGAAAGGCATGGGCAGCCTTGAATAGGCTTTCCAGGATTTGCAAGTCACCGAGAATTAATCGGAAACTTAAGGTCCGATTATTTAGAGCAGCAGTAGTTCCAGTACTCCTCTATGGGAGTCCATGCTGGGCTCTAACTGCTGAGGACACCAAATCTCTGGATGGCACATTCACAAGAATGCTATGCCGAGTTCATTGTGTCAAGTGCAATGCACACATCTCCAACCAGACACTATATCATTGTCTGGAGGTGTCTCATTGGTTCCCCCAAGCTTGACACTAGAACAAAATCGCCTTTGCTTTGCAGGACATTGCTTTCGCCGTGAGGACCAGCCAGTGCATAATCTTGTACATTGGCAGCCTCATGGAGTGAATAAGCATGGTGGACAGCCCATGACTTTCTTGAGACGCATCTTATAGGACACTGGCCTTGAAGATGCGGATGATCTAGCAAATGTCATGAGTGATAGGGAGTTGTGGCGGTGCAATTTTGTCGATAAGCCGGCACAGCATTCTTAAAAATGCAGCTGCAATGCAGCATGCCGATCCTGGTAGGACCCCATCACTATGCCAATGTATCCGATGACCACTGTTCCTCTAATAGCAGACCTCCACAAGAATGTGAAGCAGAAGTTCTTTGCGGATGATGGCAATGCATCAGGAGTGGAACTCCGTCGTTACTTCGAAGCCATTTCGTCCTGTGGACCACTATATAGCTATTTCCGAGTTAAGTGTCATCTGCTGGTGAAGGAAGATAAGTTATAAAAAGCAAGGGAGATGTTCCCAGAGCCTTGCGCAAGTGGTGGCGATTCTTGGCTCGTGTGGTGCCTGGTGCCACTGACCAGTTTGGTCCCTTGGAAGAAGCGGTTCTTGAAGAAATCCAGCATATCAGCGACCAACCGGTGCTGTTTAAGGTGGATTGTGAGCTATTTTCTCTCCCGGTTCGACATGGAGGTTTGGGGATGGGTCTCATATATGGGAAAAATCTGGTTTCCATGGCAATGGACTTCGAAAAAAGTCTATGTATTTCAAGTCAATATTTATAACTCTATTTGTGGGAAAACTATAATAAATATTATAAGGGCCATAGCCGAGCAGATAAGGTTAAATAGAAAATCCAGTTACCTTGGCAACCGGGCTAAACAGATGTTAAAATTTATAAAATGTTAATTGGAAGACTAAGGAGAAGGTGTTATGACTTGGGACCAACCCTTATCCCCATTATATAACTTATTCTGCATCCGAATTACGTTGTCCACGTTGTACACTAACATCCCCAATATTTTAGGTCTAGAAATGAGTTGGATAACTCCGCCTCCTTCCCAAATAAGAAGTGAATTGCCCTTCACGGTAAAATTCAAAATTACATTGGCGAATCCCGAATTTTACGATTATGCGGCGTCCCAGGAGTGGTTTGTAGATGGTGAGTTTAGTTCTAATTATATATATTCTGGTGCCCAGAACGAAAAGTACAAGTAGCAAAATTTTACAAACTGTTAAATTTTGCCTTTGGCTTTGTAATTCTGAAGTTATACTGGTTTTCAAGGTCGCTGATCACGATACAACTCGGTATAAATCATTCGTGGTAATGCAACTACCGTTTATGGAGCTTATCTGGTGGGACGAAAAATACAAGTAGCATAAAATTTATAACGGCAAAAATGTAATATGGTTGGATTATAAGATAATTTGAGTGTCATATTCGTGTTCAGCGTCTCAGAAAACCGATAATGTGTTAACCCGCCGAGGACCGTTTGATTCAGGTTACACCCAGGACCGTTTGGGTCAAATTGACCCACGGTATATTATCAATTATATATTATTAGATAATATTATCAATCAAAATGACCAAAAGTGAGGTTTCATCAGTGTGGAAACTCATTTGCGATTTACGGCCAAGTTACTTAAGCTATTTACGTCCGAATTGGTTTCAATAACGAGCGTAGCGACTGACACAACGAAACGAGGGTTTCTAATTTTGTTCATATAAGTACTGTTCATAGAAATGTTGACAACTCCACCTGAACAAGCGTGTGTATCAAGGCCTTGAAGGCCTTGACACTGGCCTTGAAGATGCGGATGATCTAGCAAATGTCATGGGTGATAGGGAGTTGTGGCGGTGCAATTTTGTTGACAAGCCGGCACAGCATTCTTAAAAATGCAGCTGAAATGCAGCATGCCGATCCTAGAAGTAGTAGTAGTAGATTAAAGGCTAAACAACTGCGGCAAATGATAATCTCTGATAGCAACTTACTATCACCCATCTGATATACTTTACATATATATTATTATTATTATTATTAATCGACAACGAGAGAAAGCTGCCCCAATATTAGATTATTACAACAACATTAATCCATTGGGTAAGAAAGTGGAGGAGAGCCAGCCCGTCTCTTAATTTTTTACTTTATATTACGCGATCAATTTTCACTCATCTCGTCATGAACCCAACATGTATGTAACCTTTTGTTAAATTTGTTGGCTATGCGTTTGCGGTTGTTTGGGCGGAGTGTGGTAGGCCTACACTTTTCACACTTAAATATTTTGGTTGTGAAATGTTACAGGGCATAGCTATCTGAGATATTTCATTTATATTTTATTATGAGAGGAAGAAGAACATACAACGTTATTTACTATATATGTAACAAAATAATTGTTTTCGGGTTTAACTTGGAAGCCTCCCCAAACAGTTGATATACAATTATATTTAAAATTATTTCCATGGTCATGGTCATTCACCCGTCTTTAGTTAGAAATTTGTTTGCATGAAAGACAGTTTAGTTTAGTTTTTACTGATTTATTATCTCTTATCTGACTGGGGTAATAATAAAGATTATTCGAAATCCAATATTGACCATTCTTAATTTTTTGCAAAAAAATTACTTTTATTTTTTCACTAAAATCGCTCTAACTTCGGTTCTGGTGGTCCAAATTCAATAAAATTGGTATATTCTTTGTCGTAATTTTTTCCTTAATCTTTTGAGAAGGGGTTATTTTTGGCCCCAAAGAAATAAAAAAAAGGGCCAAAATAACGCGATATTTTTCGACCCTTAAAATTCGTAATTTTAATTATATATGTTAAGATAAAAGATAGCGAAGTTAATTTGATACTTTTTACAGGTACTTTTGGCGCAATACGCTAAATTATGATGGAATAGCGATTTGTTAAAAAAAAAAATTTTTCGTCCCTTTTTATAAATATTATATTTCACACGATCGCCTTCCGCTCCAGTTTTATAATACCTCCGGCGCTGTGATTAACGCTGTTAGATAGATAATTTAACGCACTATAAGTCTGTGTAAACAAATCTCCCGTAAGTTAAGTAGTTTTCGAGCTAGACGATTTCCCGCGAAGCAAGTTTGAAGCGCGAAATTATAATTTTGGCCCTCATTTTTTTAATAGCGTCCGCGGAGCAAAACCGATAGCATATTTGAATTCCCCGTATAGATATTTATTGTATAGAATGTACCTTAACCAACTAAAGTTAAAAATAAAAAATTATTCGATAAAAACTACTTTACAAATTCTGGCCCTTTTTGGCCCCTATTGCCGACATATTTTTTGTACCCCCATTCGATAGAAACGTAGCCCCAATGGTCTTCTACGAGTTTCATAAAATAATTAGTGGATTCCTACCCGCGTTGTTGAATTAAACTTTTCGGAAATAAGTTTTCCAAAAAAGACGGACAAAAACGTACAAATTTACAGCCCCTTTTTCCACCCGAAATATTAATAAATATCTTACCCCCATTCGATACGAAGGTAGTACCACTCTTCCCCTTTCCAACCGCGTTACTTTTGTCGCCGTACGATTAATATTAGCCGAGTTATAGCGAATCCCGCAAAGTCATTTTGTCCGTTTTTTCAACTTTGGCGGACATTTTCGGAAAAAAGGCGTGGTAATCTTTTTTGAAAAAAAAAACGAATTCACTAATTAATCCCTTCTATCGTATCCCGGCGTCGGCAAAGCAATAACCTTGTAATTGTAAATAAGTTTGCCTTATATTTGAGTAAGCAGGACACACAAGCAGAAAGTGGTACTCATGTTCTACTTCCCCTAAGCTACAAATTTTACACACCCGATCCTGTACAGCTCTGTGATCCCAACGACCAACTTCAATCTCTAAGTTGTGGGACGAGCACCGAAACCTTGCGAGGGTTTGACGTAAGCCATTATTGTCCTTTAATAAATGTAGATATTCTTCTGTTCCGAATTTATCTTTAACGTAATATTGTCCTTTGTAAGAGTTTGATATATCAGCCCACCACCCTTGTATGAATTGATCCATTAAAACTACCCTTACGTTATTTAAGAATATAGAGGTGATTGTTGTCCCAGGTGGATATCGTAGTTTAAAACAGAATAGAATAAGTATTGCGATTCTAAACAACATTATATTTCAATTAATTCAAACGGAACGTTTCGACGAAATACATTCATCATCATCAGCCAATTAAACAGTGTAAACTAGCAATATATAAAGTACTTTACGAAATAAACATACTGTAAAAAAAGTAATAATTAATTATTTAATGTAGTAAATATGAAACAAAGTTATTATGATCCTAGAATTGTGTAAATAAGACAAAACAACAAGTAGGTCGTCAGTCTGTAACATGCGATAAATACTGAAATGTACAAAATGTAATCAGTAAGGTGAACCGGTACGTGTGAGAGCAGTAGTGCTGGTGGGCGGGGGGAGGGGGGGGGGGGTTTGGGACGGGGGGGGGGGTCACCTTTAAAATAGAAATAACGGGAAGGACGTGCCTTGGATGTTTAGTGAGGGTTTTTGTCTGCCAATTGTGATGCTTTCTTTAATTAGAAGGTCGTAATTACTTTGTGCCTTGCCTATTATTTTAAAATCATTGTAATTATATTTTCTCAATTTCTCATGCCTACCTGCAAATAGACTTCAAGATAATTTTCAAACCCCACATCAGACTAGGCACCCACTTCCCGTTCAATGACAGATTTCCAGCCGCGATGAGACCCGTTGTCTTGTACAAATTCAAGTGTGCCAGCTGTAATGCTGTCTACAGCGGTAAAACCGAGCGACATTTTAAGACACGAGTCTGTGACCACCTGGGAGTCTCACCAAGAACGGGAAAGCCTGTGGCCAACCCACAACACTCTGCAATACGGGATCACGCTATAGAGTATGACCACAAATATAATTACAATGATTTTAAAATAATAGGCAAGGCACAAAGTAATTACGACCTTCTAATTAAAGAAAGCATCACAATTGGCAGACAAAAACCCTCACTAAACATCCAAGGCACGTCCTTCCCGTTATTTCTATTTTAAAGGTGACCCCCCCCCCCCCCCTACTAGGATCGGCATGCTGCATTGCAGCTGCATTTTTAAGAATGCTGTGCCGGCTTGTCAACAAAATTGCACCGCCACAACTCCCTATCACCCATGACATTTGCTAGATCATCCGCATCTTTAAGGCCAGTGTCCTTTAAGATGCGTCTCAAGAAAGTCATGGGCTGTCCACCATGCTTATTCACTCCATGAGGCTGCCAAAGTACAAGATTATGCACTGGCTGGTCCTCACGGCGAAAGCAATGTCCTGCAAAGCGGAGGCGATTTTGTTCTAGTGTCAAGCTTGGGGGAACCAATGAGACACCTCCAATGTTATATAGTGTCTGGTTGGAGATGTGTGCATTGTACTTGACACAATGTACCCGGCGTAGCATTCTTGTGAATGTGCCATCCAAAGATTTGGTGTCCTCAGCAGTTAGAGCCCAGCATGGACTCCCGTAGAGGAGTACTGGAACTACTGCTGCTCTAAATAATCGGACCTTAAGTTTCCGATTAATTCTAGGTGACTTCCAATTCCTGGAAAGCCTATTCAAGGCTGCCCATGCCTTTCCCTTACGTATTCGAAGGTCCTCACCTGACTTCCGGATCCATGATCCCAGGTAACAGAAGTCGTCCACATGCTCAAGCATACCATCCTTTGAGCTTATGCTCATCCGATCAGAGACTTGCTGAGGACTTTCAAAGTTAACTGTCAGAATTTTGGTCTTTCTGGAGTTAATAAAAAGACCAACACTAGAAGCAGCATGTTCTAATGAGCTGAGGAGCCGCTGGGCTCCCTCTAATGATTCTGAGAGTACTCCTAAGTCATCAGCAAAGTCTAGATCAGTT